>JBBPLQ010000509.1:1145-20312 GCA_038089855.1 Royoungia palumana
ACTCCGCATCCCCTCCCTCCCTCCCTCCCTCCCTCCCCTACCACGTAGTCTGAACACCAATAATACAGTCTCAGAAAACACCATGGGCGGCTGTGACCGTTGGATAAAGCACCCCGATTACTATCTGACCAATGACAGCGCATCCTTTCTAGTAAGTCCAATCCGCTATATACTCGGCTCCCCGAGGTCAACTTCGGTTCAACTGACTTGTTGTTTAGATTGGAAAAACGCTGTTTCGAGTTCACAGACACTTCTTTGCACGCGAATCCCAGATTTTTCAAGATCTCTTTACAGCCGCCGCCGCAGAGGGTCCAGAGATTGGCACTGACCAGTGCCCATTTACACTCAGCGGGGTCACCCCCGAGGAGTTTGCGCAGTTTTTATGGGTGTGGTATGGCAGGTTCGTGATCGATCTTGCCAGATATGGTGCTTCGAGGACAATCTCGGCTTATCGTTCTTGATCAACTCGGGATCCCAGTGAATATTCTTATCAGGAACAGTCCAAGGACCGATGGGTGACGATCCTCACCCTCGCTAGGCGCTGGGAGTTTCCCAAGATCGAACGGCTCGCGGTACGCGAGATCGAAGCATTGGAACTCGCCCCGGCTGAACGCATCTCACTGTACAATGAACACAGCATTGAGGGAGAGGGACTCATGTCGTCCTATGTCGAGCTATGCAAGAGCCCAAAGCTCACAAAAGCCGAAGGAGACCTCATCAAAATGGAGACGCTTATCAAGGTGCTTGAGGCACGTGAGACAGCGCTACGCAAGGCCGTCGAGTTGGGCCACGAGAGTCCGACCAGCGCCAGCCTCGAGGATGGTGCCTTGCGACAGCTTATCAAGCCTTTATTCGAGAAGGGCTTGAACCCCCCATCAGATGGGTCTTCCACGGGGTCGGGGGCTCAAGCCTCGGGCTTGAACGGCAACCATGCTCACATTACTCGACCGGGTATATCTACGATATTTCTGAGGGACCCACAGGTTCCAAACAAGAGGACGCAACCGGTCGACGAGGCACTGTTTCATTCAGTAGGTGAATTTGTGTTGTGAGGGACAATTTCGCAGCTGATGCATACCCGGCAGACCAATCCCGCTCAGGCGAGTCAGACATCAGATGGCAGCGTACACGAGGAGACGAAGGAAGAACCATCAGCCATCAAGGGGGAGAACGAGGAGAAACTCGCGCAAGAGGCGGAGAAAGAGAAAACGGAGAAAGAGAAAGCAGAGAAAGAGAAAGCAGAAAAAGAGAAAGCGGAGAAAGAGAAAGCGGAGAAAGCAAAGCAAGAACGGGAGAAGGAGCAAAAGGGCGGACAGAATTCGTCGAACAATCGCTCGCGAAACGTACGTTAAACCACTTCAGTTCCAGTAACTTCGCTGACAAGACGACGTAGGCGCGCGGTGGCAGATGATCCCTGTACCTTGGGCCCGTGTTTCTCCATCCCAGAGAGTGGACGTTGCTTATCTCTGTACATTATTTGTCGCTGTCATGTTGATGTAGCTCCAGCTCCAATGTATACTATAGGTCTTTATTCTGAATGAATAGCGTTCCATTTAATACGCAAAGTTCAAAGAACTTACAGAATAAATGAAAAAATGTTGAAGCCCTCCGACATTATAGCACTCCTCCTAGAGACCGGAGTACATGACACTGCATCGGCTGTCTCAGTGCGCCAATACCCCTACAAGTTAATAGAATGAGCTCGCGGCGTCCAGTTTCCATCTTTCCAAAACGCACCCATCCTTCAACTCTCGGCGCGCCCTCACTCATTTTTTCCCTGGTCGCCGTCTGTCGCCTTTCGACCAAAAATAACTTCCGACCACCGTATCGCTTCAGTATTAGAATCTCTCTGGCCTTCACCTTGCCCGTGCACCCGGGCGAGATTCTTGAGTCGGGCTATCTCTTCGTCAGAGATCGGTGCGCCTGAGCGAAGTTGCTGTGCGAGATCTTCTAGAATGGACGCTTGTGCATGGTAGCGCGCGCGGTCTTCTCTTTCGATAGTTCTCTGCCAGAGTAGATGGATTGAGACAGAGGTGAGAGCGGTGGAGTACAGGATGTGAGGCAAGTATGGTATGGGCATGCCAAGTGTAACAATGGAAATTAGAAACACGGGTCAAATCTACCCACGTTCCACGCTGGTCGACCTACATGCAAGGCGGCTTCCAACCTGAAACGCGCTGTGATTCTTCAAATCTTCAATCAATCTTCGAACGCGTTGAGGGTGCCCTTCAGTAACGCAAACCAAGGTCCATGACATCTACTTTACAATCTCGCCAGCTTCGAGAGCCAAAGGGATTACTACACTACTCCCCTGCACCACGATGCACGCTACGGAATATCCACTATCGAATACACGTTAGCTCCGAGACGGTCAACTCGGGGGGATTGATTCGGAAGATGACATTTATGAGGCATTTTTTCCCCTTATGCAGTCGGCCCTCTCACAAGTGATATCTCCACCGCGGAGTATCGGTTATGAGTGAGCATGGACCACAATAATTACTTTCGACTACAGATCTAAGCCTTACACACAGGTAAGTTTCAGGCCGACGTTGATTGACTTCTTACTTCTCTAGCGTGTCAGCCTGGAGAGCAGTTGAAGGACTGCTGGTGAGCCCACCTCTTAGGAAATCATATACCTCGCAACTAACCTGGATATACAGCGCTCCGAGTCAACCATTCGGGGCTGGCCCTATAGGGAGTTACTGGTGTCTTAGTGATCAACTAGCCCGCAACTGTCTCGGGAGCGCCCGTTGCCGTTTCCGCTTTTGAAGCAAGGATGGAAGCTTGGGCGTTCACACAGAGATGCCGTCAATGTCCTTCCTCCCCTGCAAACTTCGCGTGTCGTCGACCCAAAAGCAACTGAGTCGCAGTCGAAGCGCGCTTGGAAAAACTCGTTGGTATCGAAAGGTTGCCAGCGGTCTCATCAGTTTATCCGAGGACTGGTGCAACGAGAGAGCGATCGCGGTCAAGACGTGGCAGTCATGATCCCAGGAACATCTAATAGAACACATAAGGACTCAAACACATCGGATCCACGTCATTGGATGAACCGCAAAATGTGCCTCACGGCGCAAGGGTCTAGCTTTTGCGTTGGACATCTCAATCAAGCAATCATAAAGACAAGCCACTTACCTTGTGAGTGTGAGGAAGGCAGATCCAGAAGCGAGACAATATCTCGGTGCGAGCCAGGGCAGAGACGCTAAGGCTCTTGATTCTCTCTCGACCCGAGGCCAGGTCGGCGTCTGGACGATCAAACTGAAACCCTGTCCCACGGTGTTATCAGGATCTTGTTCGTTTCTCCTGCCTTGTGTCCATCCCTTTCTCAAGACGACGAGATGACAGCGTGTGGCAGGTATGAATATCACATTGGCTTTGTGTTGCTTTGCTTCGCAAACGTTGCATGTTGTTAGTGAGACACGGGAGAAACCGAGTCAGGGAATGTAGCTGAAGAGGCATGTTGTATGGATGCTCGCCGCCGCCTTTGTAAAACCTCTGACAGGGCACGAAGTCGGATGAAAATATCTATCAGATATCACCCAAAAGACGGAAATAATTCTGGCTGACTAGCAGAAGTCGTTCTCACTCTTTCGCGCTAGTAGGTAGATATTTCGCATTCGACATATTTATGAAGCAATTTGGGGATGAGTCTGCAGTGAGTCAAAAGTGCGGAGTCCTGACAGCACTGCTTAGAGCTTCGCCCCCACCTTTCCAAGAAGTTGTTGAGGGCTGCCCATCACACATGGCGTGTTCTGCAGGAGATTTTTTGGGCCCAAATGAGGAGGTGTGAGAGCTGAAGGAAATAAGAGTAATATAGAGAGGAGACGGGGGCTCGCGCTAATCCATTCTCGAACGACCCTATGTACCGATCTGTGTTTGACTTCTTTCTCAGAAAAATCGAACCGGAACTTGAGTGAGTTCGGATGCCCATCTGCCATAATCAATCGCGATCGGTGTTCACGACCGCGTCGTAATACATCGAGTTAGCGTCAGCTGCGGCAACCGGCTCTGTAAGCAATGCGACACCAATGCCCCACATCAGTCGGTACTCAAAGATGACAGTTGCTTCTTTTTCTTCGACTTTGACCAAGTCAATTGGGAACGAGCCATGGACAAACGCAAACTCACTTTGGTTTTCTTTCTCGTCGAGGTGTTGGCGACATAGGACTGTTGGAGGGGGTTCAAGATCTCTCGAAGCGCTTCGTCCCTCGAGACCGATTTCCCATCAATCTGAGCGCCCTCTGTGCGGAGAACGAATCCATCTTCGCGTCCACCCGGGGGCGTAAGCCGGAGTATAGCGTCCCGTTTGTGTTCCATAAACCGGTACGAGTTCCGCTCGAGCGTGAACTCTGCTCTTGGATTGATCAACGCGTAATTTTCCATCACGATCGTATCCAGGGATGGCAATACCGTCCCTCGCCGATAATTTCCTGGGACGGACCCAGGGAACAGCCAAAGCTTGCGTACATACGACCGTCGTACGTTGAAGAGCCGTAGGGCAACGACGGATCCAACGCCGATGTGGAGACACGCGAGAGCGAGTCGGTGGTTGACGGGTCGAAGTTCTCGTCGTGGAGGTGCACCTTCCGAGTCACCTGGAACGTCGTACGTCCAATAGCGCCAGGCCAGTGCTACACCCGTACCTCTGTATTGTGAGACGTCTTTAGTCGAGCGATACAACAATGACACGCGAAATCAGGAGACACGAACGTGAAAACAGCGTCCAAAAGGAGGAACAACCAGTTGAGTTGTATTTGAAGGGGCGGTTTTGACAGCGCGTAAAATGGCACGGTGGTGAAACTATCTGGCACTGCGAATTTTGAACCTCTGGATGCGTTCTTTAGACCAGAAAAAAGCGACAGTTGGCGGCCACGGAGAAAGGGACGACCGCACTCAGTAAATCGAAACCTCGGCGAATTCCAATGAAGGCTATGGAAAAGAAATTTCGACGACCAGCGGTGTGTTGCCATGCCAGTAGAAAACCACAATGCGTATGGAGACTCTAGACTACGAGGATTCTACTACTGTCACGTGACTCATGGGACGAGTCCTCCATAATTCATTCAGACAATTGCAACCGTAGCCTCCGGCTCCCAGTAGGATGACGCAGCCAAGTAGAAAGTGGGTGCCATCAAACGTCCTGATGCGCCGCCGCCACAATATTGTTGTGGAGGAACTCGTCAAACCTTTCGTGGCAGGTATATTGTTAGACGTGATGAGAGAAGAGGGAATTCCAGGCGTGATGACCCGAGACGAGACAAGAAGGGTATAGCGATTGGCCATGTATACGCTTAACAGTATCATATAATTTAGCTTCACACGGGAAAGGTACGAAGCGCACATACACAGAGGTTTATGTTCATCCACTGTTGGCACTCTCAGCACATCCGGAATTTAGCGATCTGATTCAATGCATCGCAAGCAGTCGGCCGCTCCCGAGGGTTCGACCAACACTGGGTCATAAGTTCCCAGTGCCTGGTTTCAAGTGTGGCACAGACAGGTCGATCGGGGAGCTTGTTCTCCTTGACCTTTAGCCAGATCACGCGGGTTTCCCCCTCTCCATGAAACGGAATCTCTCCGGACAACACCTTAGAAGTAAAATCAGTCCAGTGGCAGCAGGTTCATGACGGGATATAGTACCTCTAGCATGATGCAGCCGAAGGAGTACACGTCTGCCGACGGCAAAAGACCGCCTCCTAACAATAATTCGGGTGCCATCCAACGTAGACTTCCCAGTGTGCTTGATATCTTGATCAGATACGAATCGTCGGGTTGGAGAGGTCCAATCGAAGACGCGAGGCCAAAATCGATCAGCCTCGGATTATGGTGGTCGTCGATAAGAATATTGGACTTTGGCTTCAATTGAGGGGTATGCAAGATTGACAGATAAAATAAACGTACACTTGTCAAGTCCCCATGAACAATCTCTCTCGAATGTACTAAAACCACATCTGGAGATCAGATGAGCTTGTCAGACGGTAAAACAAATGAACTCACAGTACGCCAAACCAGATGCAATACCTTCTAGCTGTTTCGTGTTAACCACGACTCAGGCAGTACGGAGGGTAGTTGCTTACCATGCGTATTTTTTCACGGGAAGCCAGGGTGTTGCCACGACTCTCGATGAAGGAGTGGGGGGTTCCATTTGATAACCAAGGCGACACAGGAGCATCTACCGGTCCAAGATTCCTGACGACCCCGAGAAGTGGAACAATATTTGGGTGATTGCCAAGGCTTCTCCAAATGCCGAGTTCTCGCTGAAAAACCTGACATTTGACAGAGATTCTTCCTGAGCATTTGCAAGTAGCAGATTATGCAAATGCACAAACCCTTTTGAGTCGCTCTACCCTTCCTCGGTCATGCCAAAGATATCTTAAAGACTTTACTGCAACCTTCGGGATCGACAGTTCACTCGGCACACTGGCGCAAAGTGGAAGAACATACATACCGTCATTGAAGAACCCGACAAACTACACTTGTATACGTCACTGTAGCCGCCGCCCCCGCAGTACATGAGTTCCTTTATCCGATGAGTGAAATCAATCAGCGAGAAAGTCTCATTGCTGTGGACGATTAGTCATTTCAAGCATAGCACAGACAGACAACTCACTCATGACTATCCATCTGAACACATTCACCCGGACTAGCAAACGGGAGAAATAGTGAACTGGTGGTGGTGGACATGGTGTCCCTGGAGGCAGCTGGGCTATCACGCCGTATTTTGTAGCATGTTGTGTGGGAATAACACGGAGACTATGTGTGAACCAGCAGGATTGTTCGCTCCTTGCTGAGCCGTACAAAGTCGTCGGACGTGCTGAAGAAGATCACATATGACAATACAACGGTCCACTAGTTTCAACTCCGACGCAGGCATCACATAACGGCGGTGGTCGCAACACATCTTGAGCTCCGACGGAGCGTCCCAATGACGGCCGCGGTGCCTGTCTGAGTTCAAAGTGGGCCTAATTCGGTACGAGGCGTTATGTTCCGCTGATTGGACGGGGACACATCCCGGCGGACGTTTATGTAAAAAAAAGTGCATAACGTCTTCTAATACCGCGACTACGAGCTTATCAACGTCAGGCTCCCATTTTATTTAAACTCCGACGAGGCAGGGTTGCAGAGGCAGCACGGTGAACGAGTCTGCCGTCGGAGTTTAAGTAAAATGGCGCTCAAAAAATCAGCCCGGCTTTCAAAGTGAACACCAACGGTCCCGGCTGTATCGGCTCCAAGTAGTCCCGGCTTCGAGCGAATCGACTTCAATGTACACCGAATCCTGGCTCACGGGCCCCCAGGACACCCAGTTCTACACCCGCACCTACTCACCTTCTTCTCTCAGAGCCGTCGTCGTCTTCGTTCATGGCTTTGCCGAGCACGTCGCGCGCTACGACCACGTCTTCTCCTCCTGGTCCTCTCGCGGGCTCGCCATCTTCGCCTACGACCAACGCGGCTTCGGGCGCACCGCCATGGACAAGGAGCACAAATCCAAGGACAGCGCGTGGGGAAAGACGAGCTGGAAAGAGCAGCTCGAGGACATCGCCTGGGCAGTAGGGCACGCTAAACAGGCGTATCCGGGCGTGCCCCTGTTTTTGTACGGTCATTCGATGGTGCGTGTCGCCCCCAACTGCTTTGTCACGGGGATGTCGGATGTGGCATAGGGCGGCGCGTTGGTCCTCGCGTTTCCTACCCGCGCCCAGGCACCGCCGTCCAAGGAGGCCGTCGCGAACATCTCGGGCGTCATCGCGACCAGCCCGCTCATTTTGCAGACCAAGCCTGCTAGCAAAGCCACGCGATGGTTTGGCGGCAAAGCGGGTCGGATCGCGCCTACCATGCTGATCCCCGCGCCGTTGGATCCCAGGGTAAGTCGTCTGGGGCACTTTATGTGGTCATGACTTGAGGGTGCGTGCAGGAGTTATCCCATGACAGTGCAGTCGGGGAGGCGTACATGAAGGACCCGCTCATCAAGCTATCTGGATCCCTCCGCGGGTTGAGTGACATGTTGAGTGGCGTACGTGCCTTTCCTTGATTGTCGGCTGCTCGTGACACTGGTGTTAGGGAGAAGAGCTACTTGCCAAGGACCACGCATCGTGGCCGAAAGAGTTGCCTGTACGTGCCTTCAATATGGAATACTAAAATTATACCGAGTTTGGGACAGGTCTTGCTGGTACACGGCACCGAAGACCAGGTGAACCTGAGTGCTTTTCGATTCTTAATGCATTCTGAATCAATGGCGTGCTTTCAGATCACGTCGTACAAAGCGAGCGAAAAATTCCATGGGTTGTTGCCCGCCGAAGACAAGGCATTTTCGCCCTACGCAGTACGCTCCTTTCCGTATCCCAGGGTAATGTCTCATCCATCTGTACACAGAATGGGTTTCATGAGTTGCACAATGAACCGGACGGGGTAAAAGAGAAGTTGATCGAGGAGTGTATCGCTTGGGTGGAAGCCCATCTCCCCCGTGAACACACTTCAAGGTTATGATCTGGTGATCATAGAATCCGGTGTAGAGGCTGTATATATGTTCTGAATCTAATAGCCCGCCGCTCCAGGCGCGGCGTCTCCCTCCCGCTTCAACCTCAACAGCACCTCCTTGAACCGAGTGAGGTCGGTAGTACCAGCACCAGTCCGGGCGATAGTTTTACTCTGCGAGTTCTGAAGTTCAATGGTGTCGCAGATCCGCTCCCAAGTGGTTCCTTTTGTGAGCGACGACTGAAGGTTCTCTAGGTAATCCGCTTCCTGGTCCCTAGAAACTATATCAACGATCCATGGCGCCAAGCGCAGACATGAGCGACGTACTTGTTTTCTCGAATCGATCGCTCCTTTTTGGCAGCGTATTCTTCGTAGAATTGATCGATGGCAGCCTCCGCCTTGGAGATGGTCTCTTGACGTTTTGCTTTACTTGCCTCGTCACGCTGCTTGATCTCTTCTGCTTGTTTTTCGCGCCACTCCCTACGTCGGACGGCGAGACTGAGCATTTCATCGCGACTCTCGGCTTTACCTACCTGATGACCTCTGGTTCGTCCTCCTGTATCTGTTGATTCAGAATAGGCGTCGAGGAGAACGCAGAAGGTTGAGGACGGGGCGCAAACGGCGGTGCGGCACCAAACGTGGGTTTCGCTGGCGGCGGAGGCGACACGGTCTAAGGCGTTTCCGTACACGTCAGTGCGCCATCCCCGGAACCCTCGCACCGCATGTACGCGATCAGGGCAGAGCAACATCAAACGCACCTGTACGACATCGAGCTCGGGGAAGTGGTCCTCGAATTTATCGATGTCGTCGTCGCCGGTCACTTTGACCTCGGAAAAGGTCTCTCGGGGTCCAAAACTGTCAAAAGAGAAGGCGGCGGGTGGAGCAGGGGCGGATGGAGCATGGAAGGTGGGGACGTCGCCTTCGCCGTCGAGGGAGATGTCGGGGAAGGCAGAGGCTGCGCGGTCAAAGTCAAAGTCGTCGTCCATCGTCAAACGGGTCAGAGAGTAAGAGGTACGAGTCACGTGCGAGTCGTTCCTTCACGTTGACCACAGCGATGCCACTGAACGTCCCCGGACTCCTCGCGCCTTTTCAACTCCTCTGGAACCCTCGCGTCGTTCTACCTCATGTCATCGTCGCAGGTCAGATCCAGTCTGGGTGGTTTCACACTGACCGACGTTGCTCGTTTGCTGCAGCAAAGACATTCGCCAGTTGGATTTTCTAGCACTTCGGAGAGCTGGGTACCGTGGTGCAGTCTTTGACAAGGACAATTGTTTGGTGAGCTTGTGTCGTCTCGTGTCCGTAGCTTGTTTAACATGCACCCAGACACTACCGTACAAAGACACGCTCGTGCCCCAACTCGAGGTCTGTTTTTCCGCCGTGTGTCACAAGTCACTCACAGATCATGACAGGACGCCTGGAAAGAGTGTCGGCAAGTGTTTGGAGACGGAAACGTCCTCATCGTGAGCAATTCGGCCGGTACGAAGCACGACGCAGGCCAGGTTCAGGTGGGTTCAACCAGACAAACCAATACGGTCAGCTCAGATGACAAGTCAGGCCGAGTCGGTGTCGTATCACCTTTCTGCTCCTGTACTGCGACATAATGCGCTCAAACCTGCTTATGCATGCATAACATCGATACGTGGATATTTCTCGATGCTCAAGGCTCCGGTCAAGGATGAGGAACTGGTGGTCATTGGGGACCGCATATTTACGGACGTCGTGATGGCGAATCGAATGCACCGTCGCTCCGGGGGAGGACCATTAGCAGTCTGGACGACAGGCGTGTGGCAGCGGGAGGGGATGATGATGCGATGGCTTGAGAGACGAGTACTGGACCTGGTTACGCGGTGGACCGAGAGCGAGAGTACTAGCACTAGGTTTGTCAAGCGATAGTCGCGTCGAGTGTTTGACTCGACTAGAATTTGCCTTCACCGTCTCGTGCGTTGTGTTCGTTCATGCATCCGCCGCTCGACTCGCCCGTCGCTTCTCACCCGTTTCCTACCCAAGCCGTCCCCCGAATCCAGTTTGTCAAAGTCACCGTGGTCACCAAATTCGAGAAAGAACCTGCTGTAATTACCATGTCTCGTTTCTTCCGTTCCCTCACTGTCCGAAAAACTCATCAGCATTTTCTCCACCAGCACCACTGCGCGTGTTTTGTTCGTTTTCCTGTCGTCACCTGACCTCTCCCAGATGACGCATTTCGTACGGGGCATCCTCTTCTTCGCGCCCATTACCAGCGCTATCCGATCATTTCTCGTGCGGCGTGCCCACGGTGCATGTCCTCGATTATCACACCTCGGTCCACGCAAAGGGATCGTCGCTCAGCTGCGCAGACACACTTAGGAAGTTACCCTCTAACAGGAAGCCGAGTGTATCGAAAAAGACAGGAGCGATGCCCAGAGCAGGCTCAGCGTCGACTTGGACACGTGCACTCTGGCGCGTGTGTGCAGCAAAACCTACCGTCGACAGTGGAACGTGCCAGTGGATAGATTCGACCCTTGTTTCTAATTTCCTTGCTACACTTGGTATGCCCATACCATACTTGCCTCACATCCTGTACTCCACCGCTCTCACCTCCGTCTCAATCCATATGCTCTGGCAGAGAACTATCGAAAGAGAAGACCGCGCGCGCTACCATGCACAAGCGTCCATTCTAGAAGATCTCGCACAGCGACTTCGCCCAGGTATACCGATCTCTGACGAAGAGATTGCCCGACTCAAGAATCTCGCGTGGGTGCATGGGCATGGCGAGGGCCAGAGAGATTCTAATGCTGGAGCGATACGGTGGTCGGAAGTTATTTTTGGTCGAAAGGCAACAGACGGCGATCAGGGAAAAAATGAGTGAAGGCGCGACGAGAGTTGGATGCGTCCGTTTTGGAAAGATGAAAACTGGATGCTGCCATGCTGATTCTTTTAGCTTGTAGGGATATTGGCGCACCGAGACAGCCGATGCATGTGCCCTGGTGGTACTGTCGAACTCTAATTTTTATTTATTTATTCTGTAAGTTCTCCGAACCTTGCGTGTTAGATAGAGCGATATTTATTCAGAACAAAAGACCCATAACACACTGGAGCTGACGTGGTTCTAACGTACGCTTCGCGAGCGATTGCTCGACGAGTTCTGTCCGCCCTTCTCCCCCTTCTCCCGTTCTCGCTTTGCTTTCTCCGCTTTCTCCTTTGTTTTGCTGAGTCGTGCTTCAACTTCTCCGCCTCTTGCGCAAATTTCTCCTCGTTCTCTGCCTTCACGGCTGGTGGTTCCTCTTTCGTCTCCTGCCACCTGATGGTTGACTCGTCTGAGCGGGATTGGTCTGTCGAGCATACATCCCTCACGGTATGAATTCACCTACTGAATGAGTCGGTGCTCCGTTGACCGCTTACGTCCTCCCGTTCGGAATCTGTGGCTCTTTTAGAGTTGTCGTAGATATACCCGGTCGAGTGCTGGGAGCACGGCTACCGTTCAAGCCTGAGGCTTGAGCGGTGTGTTCTGTGTTGCTCTGCCCCGACCGCGTACCTGCGGTGCGAGGGCTTCAGGGATGGCGCACTGACGTGTACGGAAACGTCTTAGACCGTGTCACCTCCGCCGCCAGCGAAACCCACGTTTGGTGCCGCACCGTCGTTTGCGCCCCGTCATCAACCTTCTGCGTTCTCCTCGACGCCTATTCTGAATCAACAGACACAGGTGGACGAACCAGAGGTCATCAGGTAGGTAAAGCCGAGAGTCGCGATGAAATGCTCGGTCTCGCCGTCTGGAGGGAGTGGCGCGAGAAACAAGCAGAAAAGATCAAGCAGCGCGACGAGGCAAGTAAAACAAAACGTCAAGAGACAATCTGCAAGGCGGAGGCTGCCATCGACCAATTCTACGAAGAATACGCTGCCAAAAAGGAGCGATCGATTCGGGAAAACAAGTAGTACGTCGCTCACGAAAGGGACCACTTGGGAGCGAATCTGCAACACCGTGGAACTTCAGAACTCGCAGAGTAAAACTATCGCCCGAGCTAGTGCCGGTACTACCGACCTGACTCGGTTCAAAGAGGTTTTATTGAGGTTGAAGTGAGAGGGAGATGCCGCGCCTGGAGCGGCGGGCTATTAGATTCAGAACATATATACAGCCTCTACATCGGATTCTATGATCACCAGATCATAACCTTGAAGTGTGTTCATGAGGGAGGTGTGCTTCAAGTTCCACCCATGCGATACACTCGATCAACTTCTCTTTTACCCCGTCCGGTTCGTTGTGCAACTCATGAAACCCGTTCTGTGTACCGGATGAGACATTACCCTGAGATACGGAAAGGAACGTACTGCGTAGGGCGAAAATGTTTTGTCTTCGGCTGGTAACAACCCATGGAATTTCTCGCTCGCTTTGTACGACGTGATCTGAAAGCACGCCATTGATTCAGAATGCATTAAGAATCGAAAAGCACTCAGGTCTACCTGGTCCTCGGTGCCGTGCACCAGTAAGACCTCGAAATAAATTTTAAATTTCATATAGAAGGCACGTACAGGCAGCTCTTTCGGCCACGATGCGCGGTCCTTGGCAAGCAGCTCTTCTCCCCAACACCAGTGTCACAAGCAGCCAACAATCAAGAAAAGGCACGTACGCCACTCAACATGTCACTCAATCCACGGAGGGATCCAGACAGCCTGATGAGCGGGTCCTTCATGTACGCCTCCCCGACTGCGCTGTCAGCGACAACTCCTGCATGTGCCCAGACGGCTTACCCTGGGATTCAACGGCGCGGGGATCAGCATGGTAGGCGCGACCCGACTCGCTTTGCCGCCAAACTATCGCGTAGCTTTGCTAGTAGGCTTGATCTGCAAAATGAGCGGGCTGGTCGCGATGACGCCCGAGATGTTCGCGACGGCCTCCTTGGACGGCGGTGCCTGGGCGCGGGTAGGAAACGCGAGGACCAACGCGCCGCCCTATGCCACATCCAACATCCCCGTGACAAAGCAGTTGGGGGCGACACGCACCATCGAATGACCGTACAAAAACAGGGGCACGCCCGGATACGCCTGTTTAGCGTGCCCTACTGCCCAGGCGATGCCCTCGAGTTGCTCTTTCCGGCTCGTCTTTCCCCACGCGCTGCCCTTGGATTGTGCTCCTTGTCCATGACGGTGCGCCCAAAGCCGTGTTGGTCGTAGGCGAAGATTGTGAGCCCGCGAAAGGACCAGGAGGAGAAGACGTGGTCGTAGCGCGCGACGTGCTCGGCAGAGCCATGAACGAAGACGACGACGGCTCTGAGAGAAGAAGGTGAGTAGGTGCGGGTGTAGAACTGGGTGTCCTGGGGGCGGTGTACATGGGAGTTGATTAAGATATTAGGGTCCTTCAGAGTTGATTGAGATGGTCGATTTGGCGTCGATTTGGGCACCGATTTCGACGTTGATTTCGATGCAAGTTTCCTCTTCGGCAGGCAGCGAAATCCGCTTTCAGTCCCTGCTTTTCATCACGATTTCTGAGATTGTATTTTCGAGATCACCGGAAACTTGAAACTCCCTGGCATCAATCAGACACTGAAAGTATCAAAGCCGCATCAACTCGACCCGAAATGTGCTCAAAATCGAACCAATGTTGATGGTTATTTCCGGCTTCGAGTGTGGATCGGGAAGAAGCACGATGGCATTCCCCCCGGAGCATAATTGGAACGAAGGTGCCAGTGAGGAGGGTAATCAGATGGGCGGTGGACAGAACGGATTGGGATTGAGGTTCATCTGATCGAATGTATGTCCCATAATACTCCCTTGACACCCTACTTTCCACATAATGCCTACTCATACAATTATGCTAGAGATAGCCCTTACAGTTTCGGGCAAATGCACTTTGTTTAGATATGATGCATAAGTTACATTGAGTGTGGCTCGGCGGTAGCCTAATCTGCTTGTTTCGGCGTCGGAGCTTGGTGGAGGCTGAATCAAGCGGTGTGATGGACCATGACAAAACGTGATGCCGAATTGAGGGTAGGTGCCGACCTGGGGGTAGGGCATAGTAGTTGGTTGCAGTGTTTCAAACTCAGATAGTGGCTGCCGAGCTCTGCCGAAGTGAAATCCGCTTTGGAAATGATGAATGGATTTTGATTTACTCGAGTTGGAATCGGTGTCCAAATCAACTCCAAATCAACCATCTCTCAATCAACTCTGAAGGACCCTATTCTGCATCTGAAAGAGCAATTTCGATCGAGGAGTCGGCAATCTGACTATACACCGCCGTTTGAACCTTATACAAGTAAGCAGGTGCGGCAGGCTCTTCGATGCTTCGAATGTGAGGTCATATCCTAGGGACCCTTAGCCTCAAACTCGAGGCAGCGGTGTGAAGGAGCCTACCAGGTGGCGGTTGGACGGGCATGCATTATGCCCTATGGGGGTATGAGTTTTCAATCGAAAATTCCTGCAAATGAACCCGGGATGTCTAAAATGTGTACGTTATTGACGAAGTGTGTATTAATCAATGTGTATTGGGATGTTATGAAGGAATCGGGTCACTATTTTTTAGATATCGCGAACTGGGGCCATCAGATCTGCAAACCCACTGTGCACAGCTGCTATGTGATAACATGTCAGACAGTGTCAGGCCCCGTTCAAGTTCATGATCGCCACCAGGTCCTCTGTAACCCATGCAACATGAGATTGTCAACACGCACGTATTGAGATTGCAGGCAACAGGTCAAACATCAATGCATATACCGTCCGCAGCACCAGCCACCCCACTTATGACAGCGACAGATCCCTCAGATACATTATTAACAAACTGCTCAACTTGGACAATGTGAGAAGCAGACGCATCAAACCCGATTTGTTGGATGTCCATTGATCACGGTAGGACAAGTAGATAATATGTTCGCAGCTGTGTTCGCCAGTTCCTACAGAAACTCGGATATCACAGGACGAAGTCTGTAGTCACAGTCCATATTGCCTCTAGGAAATCACCAATACAGATCGTTGATAGACAACATATCCTGACTCAGTTATAGGAATTTATGTGCTGACAAAGAACTTACTCTGTTTGAATTGCAGTGTCATTTGCCACCCTGTACTAAGAGGGCATGCACGGTGTGACGCACCTGGTCGTGCAGCTGACATAAGCAACATCAGATTGCGTTTATGCCTAAAAATGGTTTGCCACCACCTACTGAATGAGTCGGTGCTCCATTGACCGCTTACGTCCTCCTGTTCGGAATCTGTGGCTCTTTTAGGCTTTGGCCATGGAACATGAACACGTGAGCCCGGCAGACAGGGGCTGCACTTTCCCATGAATTTTTGGTGCGATAGAAACCTTGCCAAGCAAGGAGCCCCTTCATTTCTGTTTCCGACATCTCGGCTTACAGTGGTGGTTTTCATTCTGATGCGGAAATTCCTCATTCCGGTAAAAGTCATCCAGTGCGGATTACTTGATATAGCCAGCAGGATTTGTCGGAGTCCAAAATGGGCGTCCCGTTGACGATCCTCTCGCCATCCGACTTCACACAACTCAGCCAGGAATGAATGATCCTGTTGGTTTACACATGTTCTCCGTGTCATCATCACACAGAATGCTTTAAAAAGCGGCGCGATAGCCCAACCTTCTCCAGGGATACCATGGACACCATCACCAGCGCATCATTTCAAGTTCTCCCGTTTGTTACCCCGGGCGAACGTGGTCAGATGGATAATTATGAGTGAGTTGTCCGTCTGTGGTATCCTTGCAATAACTAATCGTCTACAGAAATGAAACTTTCTCGTTGATTGATCTCACTCATCGGATAAAAGAACCCATATACTGCGGGGGCGGCGGCTACGGTGATGTGTACAAGTGTAGTTTGTCGGGTTCTTCATTGATGGTATGTTTTTCCACTCCCCGCCGGTGTGCTGAGTGAACTGACAATTCCGGAGGTTGCAGTAAAGTGTTTGAGATACCTTTGGTATGACCAAGGAAGGGTAGAACGACTCAAAAGGGTTTGTGCACTTCCATAATCCGGTACTTTCACATACTCAGTAAGAATCTTTCACCATATGCCAGGTTTTTCAGCGAGAACTCGGCCTTTGGAAAGGTCTTGGTAATCACCCAAATATTGTCCCACTTCTCGGGGTCGTCAGGAATCTTGGACCGGTAGATGCTCCTGTGTCGCCTTGGTTATCAAATGGAACCCTCCACTCCTTCATCGAGAGTCGTGGCAACATCCTAACTTCCCGTGAAAAAATATGCTTGGTAAGCAGTTTCCCCCCGTACCGCCTCAGTTGTGGCCAACACAGAACAGCTAGAAGGTATTGCGTCTGGCTTGGCATACTGTGGGTTCTTTCGTTTTGCCTTCTGACAAGCTCGTCTAACCTCCAGATGAGGTATCAGTACATTTGAGAGAGGTTGTTCATGGGGACTTGACAAGCGTAAGTTCAATTTATCTGTCAATTTTGCATACCCCTCAATCGAAGCCAAAGTCCAATATTCTTATCGACAACCACCATAACCCGAAGCTGATCGATTTTGGCCTCGCATCTTCGATTGGACCCCTCCAACCTGACGATTCATATCTGATCAAGAAATCAAGCGCATTCGGAAGTCTACGATGGATGGCACCCGAATTATTGTTAGGATGCGGTCTTTTACCGTCGGCAGACATGTACTCCTTCGGCTGCATCATGCTAGAGGTATTATATCCCATCGTGGACCCACTGCAACTAGGCTGATCTTACTTCCAAGGTGTTGTCCGGAGAGATTCCATATCAAGGAGAAGGGGAAACCCGCGTGATCATGTTAAAGGTCAAGGAGAACAAGGTCCCCAATCGACCTGTCAGTGCTACGCTTGAAACCAGGCACTGGGAATTCATGACCGAATGTTGGTCAAACCCTCAGGAGCGGCCAACTGCTTGCGATGCGTTGAACCGGATCACCGAATTCTGGATGTGCAATTAGTGCCAAGAGTGAATGAACATAAGTCTCTCTGTATGTGTCCTTCGTACCTTTACCTGCATGAAACCGAAACTCACGATGTCGTTAAGAGCATAGATGACCAATCCCTATGTCCTTCTCATCTTGATAACTGGAATTCCCTCTTTCTCTCTCATCTCGTTTAACACGATGACACAAATATACCTGCCACGAAAATGCTGGCGAGTTCTTCGACAACAATATTGTGGCGGCAGCGCAATAGGGCGTTTGATGGCATCCACTTTGTACTTGGCTGTGTCATCTATGCCGCCTCATGAGTCACGTGACAGTAATAGAATCCTCGTAGTCTAGAGCCTCCATACGCATTGTGGTTTTCTACTGGCATGGCGACACATCGCTGGTCGTCGAAATTTCTTTTCAATAGCCTTCGTTGGAATTCGCCGAGGTTTCGATTTATTGAGTGCGGTCGCCCCTTTCTCCGTGGCCGCCAGCTGTCGCTTTTTTCTGGTCTAAAGAACGCATCCAGAGGTTCAGAATTCGCAGTGCCAGATAGTTTCACCACCGTGCCATTTTACGCGCTGTCAAAACCACCCCTTCAAATACAACTCAACTGGCTGTTCCTCCTTCTGAATGCTGTTTTCACGTTCGTGTCTCCTAATTTCGCCTGCCATTGTTATATCGCTCGACTAAAGACGTGTCACACAACACAGAGGTATGGGCGTCGCTCTGGCCTGGCGCTACTGGACGTACGACGTTCCAGGTGACTCGGAAGGTGCACCTCCACGACGAGAACCTCGACCCGACCACCGGCTCGCCCTCGCGTGTCTCCACATCGGTGTTGGATCCATCATTGCCCTACGGCTCTTCAACGTACGACAATCGCATGTACGCAAGCTTTGGTTATTCCCTGGGTCCGTACCGGGAGACTATCTGCGAGGGACGGTCTTGCCATCCTTGGATTCGATTGTGATGGAAAATTATGCGTTAGTTCACGCTTGAGCGGAACGAGCACAGGTTTATGGAGCACAAACGGGACGCTTTACTCCGGCTTACGCGCCCGGGTGGATGCGAAGATGGATTCGTTCTCTACACAAAGGGCGCTCAGATTGATGGGAAACCAGTCTTGAGGGACGAAGCGCTTCGAGAGATTTTGAACCCTCTCCAACAGTCCTATGTCGCCAACACCTCGGTGAGAAAGAAATACAAAATGAGTTTGCGTTTGTCCATTGATCGTTCCCAAGTGACTTGGTCAAAGTCGAAGAAAAAGAACCAAGTGTTATCTTTGAGTACCAACTGATGCGGGGCCTTGGTGTCGCATTGCTTACAGAGTCGGTTGCCGCAGCTGACGTTAACTCGATTCATTACGACGCGGTTGTGAACACTGATCGCGATTGATTATGGCAGATGGACATCCGAACTCACTCAAGTTCCGGTTCTATTTATCTGAGAAAGAAGTCAAACACAGACCGAATACATAGGGTCGCTCGAGAATGGATTAGCGCGTGCCCCCGTCTCCTCTCTATATTACTCTCTTATTTCCTTCAGCTCTCACACCTCCTCATTTGGGCCCAAATAAATCTCCTGCAGAACACGCCACGTGCGATGGGCGGTCCTCGACCACTTTTTGGAAAGGTGGGGGCGAGTTGATCACTAAGATACCGGTAACTCCCGATAGGGCCAGCCCCGGATAGTTGACTCGGAGCGCTCAATGTCCAGGTTGATTGCGAGTTATATGATTTCCTGAGAGGTGGGCTCACCAGATATTGGTTTGCCGCCGTTTTTAATCATCCCAGTCCTTCGACTGCTCCCCAAGCTGACACGCTATCGAAGCAAGAAGT
>JBBPLQ010000510.1:0-20301 GCA_038089855.1 Royoungia palumana
ACAATGCGCCACAATGTAATGGTATCAACACAGAAGGTGAAGGGAAGGATAGAAAGAGCTGAAACTTGGTAGATGGGGAAATCGCACATGGGGAATCCAATGGGCGTAGTTACAAGTCAATCTAACCGTAGCAATCAGTCCAAATCAGATGCGAAATCACAAACTGTAACACCCACTTAAGCCTGTTGATCGTGTTACAGTTTGTGATTTCGCATCTGATTTTGACTGATTGTTATGGTTAGATTGACTTGTAACTACGCCCATTGGATTCCTCATGTGCGATTTCTCCATCTACCAAGTTTCAGCTCTTTCTATCCTTCCCTTCACCTTCTGTGTTGATACTATTACATTGTGGCGCATTGTGGCGCAGTTGTTTACCATTGTTTACTTGAAGCGCACTTACATCCCAGGAGTCCACTGCTTCTCCTCTTTGGTTACTCACAGTGGACTCTAGGTCAGTGTACCCTTGCTACTGTCTCAATATCATCTTTGGTTACTCACAGTGGACTCCAGAGTCATCCTGAGTTGATCCAGCAACAGGCTAGTCGCCCTCAGTAAGCCCTTGGCTCTCATCATTAGACATTTTATACCTAATCTCAAACATCCATATCTGTATGCTATTCCAAAAGCTGACAGATATGTACTTGCAGAACATCTTCTCAACTCCCATTGTAGCTCAGTTGATACTAATCTCCTTTCCAACAGACATTGCTCAGTCTATTCTGGGCCTACAAGTCTTTTCATCATATATGTGTCTAGAGTCAGGTTACAGCTTTTGGGCCACTGTATGCTGCAAGGATTTGGCAGGTAAACTATGACATCACTACCGTGGGAATGGAACAAGATATAAACTCAAACACCCTGGTATCAAAGTTTCTGGGTGTTCTGAAGTTACTTTCCACTACCTTATTCAGTCATACAAACATATCCCAAATGCCTCATCAAACCTCCAGATGGCTGAGCACCAGGTCATGAAGAGGGACCAGGTGTTCCTCATAGCATAATGCATTGGAGTTTAAAAGATAGAGAAGAGGTTGAATGTACCTCAGCCCCTTCAGCTCCATTTCTTTTGGAGTTAGGATGGCCTCAGTTCCTTCAGTCACTAGGCTGTCCAACTGAAACTCTTTATTCAATTTATGGAGCACCTCTGCTCAAATATTGTGATGATATTGAACTCTATGATCAGTAATTCTATACTTTGCATTTGCTTTTCTCTCTTGTTTCAGGATATCTTTTAGATGAAAATCACTATGCATTTACTCTATATCTGAATGCAAGGAATAGCTTGGTGATAGGATATGATTAAAGTCTCTATTCAAGTGATACTCTTTAACCATTGCATTTTCACTTTATTTACTACAAAAGCAAATTGTGACATCTCAAAAAGTCCTCTTATGTTCACCATGCTCATCCTATTCAACGCACACTTTGCCTTCTACTATGGATCACTCATTTTCTAGCAACAAAGGATAAGATTCCAATGAAAGAAAAGCTGTGTTTTTTACTAGCTCTTGTAAAAATTATTTCAAGGTCTCAACAGATTTCTTTATCTACTCTTTGTACTCTGATTACAGCACCTACCCAGACACAGTTATTAGATGCTTTGGCACATCTTCATAAACTTTTGGTTTCAATCATCAAACATAAAGTCCCTTCTATAGAAATGAAGATCACTTGCCCCACAGACTATGCATTTTGCATAGGTTCACTACTCTAGAATGGTTCCAGCTGGCAAATTTACTGACTCAAGACTGCACTGCCTTACAACACTCATTTTTTGAAACAAGCTTGAAAACATTTGAGCTTGTTGTAGTGAAAGGTTGGATGAGAAAGTATAGAAAAGCTTAAGAGTGCTTGGTTTAAGAGTGAAAGACCAAAAGAGTTTTATTGAAGTTCTTTGGTGTTGGATTTGGATTTATATACTACATTTACATGTTTGTACATATTTAGTCTATTCTAGAAAGTTCCATGATGTAAGCAAATCTGATTGGATAATGAAAGTGGTGCCATTAAGGCTGTGCATATGTATTTCTATGATTAGATGAAGAGAAGTGATATGACATATGGGGCTGTGCTTGGCTATGCAAGTGTGGCAGCCAGTAGGAAAGAAATCTGAGCATAGATTTGGCATACAGTGGCTTAAATAAGTGTTCCAATATTGGGTCATTTTGAAAAGATAGGACATTCTCAGAAGAACCAAAACACATTAGTTCTAACTCTTTTGCCTATGGTTTACATCTGAGATACCTAGGACAGACACTGAGGGTACTGACACTGTAACTCCTGTATTGCATAGCTTGCATGAATCCATTGACACTTAGTAGCAGTATTCATAGCTATTGTGATTGGAGTGGCATAAAGATGCAAGTGGTTGCACACCAGTCTGTAAGGCATGTCATAAGGGGAATGGAATAAGTGATGCATGTAAAGGAACAATGAATAGATTTGGAGTTAGATACAGCATGGGGAGTGGGATGTCACGTGATAGATTAGATAATGAAGGGAACATAGGGGTTGAAGATAGGGGTATTGGAGCATCCATAACATTTCTTGTCATTTTGTTTCATAATGTAAGGTTACATCAAAGTAGAGCCAAAGACTTTGTGCCTCATAATGCACTCTACTAACCAAGTGTTATTTAGATCAGTCAATGGCTCCTAGTAGTCCCTTTCATAAAGAAGAAATAGACATGCCACCAATTGAAAAGAAAGCCAGTGTCACGTGCCGTTCCTCCGACCTACTCCGCACTTCCGAGACCCAACTCTGGCGCCCTCGTGCACTCCGATATCCCGTCCATAGATCTCCGTCTCTCCGTTTCTGTCATATCCCGATCGGCAATACACAATTCCGACTCTCGGACTTGTACTCCGCTTCTCTATTCTCTGTTCCTATATATGATTCACCCTGTATTTGATTTAGACCCTAGTTACCTTTGTCCCTGCGACTCGCTTGAGTGCGCAACCCTTCATTCCGCTGTTCTGTTACTTAGGTCCATTCTCCGACTCCGTTGACCCTTCCGAACCTTACCGTCCCGTTCATGTTATGACCTCCTCTGTTCTTGTCCTATAGACTCCGAGTCCTACTCCGTATATAAACCCGCATGTATTCGTCATAACTCTTCAGCTTGAATATCGACTAAGACTTCCCTGGCACTCTCCTTTTGTCTCGCTCCACTTCGAGTTCTCCCTTCAAAACCCACTCTGTCCTCTTCGTCCTCCGAAATCCGGGACCCCCAACAAGGACAGTAAGGGTGCAGCACTCTGCTCCAAGTTACTGAAGCCGAAGTCCTGAACCCCTCGCGCAACTCCGGAGTTGTATCTGGAGTTGACCGGAGTTGTCGCCGGAAATCCTGCATAGCCTTAACAGCCAGCTTGATGATGTTGTAGATCAAATTGAAGAAAATACAAATGCTGTCAAAGAAGCCTTTATAGATATATTAGATGGTAACCATGAGTTTATTGAGTCTAATAAAAATTCAAGAGCCCTAGGTAATGCTGATCCAAACCTTATATTTTTATATTGGCTAATGAAAGCATTTTATAAGCTACTCTACTTGACATAGTTGATGATGATAGTGATACTGATATGGCTGACAATGTTCAAATTTGAAAGTATGCCTCATATCATTTTATTACAGCTGAAATACTAACAAAGCAATGCAGGTTTCTTTGGGAGAATGCAATCTGGGTCAAACCAATATAACTGGAGTCTTCAATGTCTTACACTAGAATGAAAGCAACATGGACAACTGCTGTTCTAATAGCAAGACAAGGAGAGCAGTCCTACACAGTTTACTTGCTCTAGGAATGGAGAATCTATATCTGTCAGAGTTAGTGATGATTCAATGATTGATATTCCCTTTTCCATCCTAAAGTCCATGACTTTGACCTCTATTATGAATCATAAATAGATGATTCTTTGTGCACTACCTCTTGTATGTTAGACCTACTATGCAAGCTTTGACTGGATGGCTCCTTCAGACAACCTAAATGAGAGGCAGTCTCTATTCCTCCAAGCCCCCAACTCCAAATACTTTTGAGTCTATGCTACCAGAAATCTACCAACCACTCTTTATGCAAGGGTCATCACATAGTTCTTTCTCTCTATTGAATATGAAAACTGGCCAGTGTGACTTTAGTGTTATAAATGACTGGCTATCATTGGACCAGCATATTCAAAACCTGCTATGTGCTGCTCTTATTCAGTCAATCAGCATTCCTTCCTGGGACTTTCAAGTGGTGGCACGCCAATATGACCATGATGATACTACAGATACAAGACATTATCTATTCATATTGGATGGTGCACTTGCCTTGGAATACCTGAAATCAAAATAGACAAGCAGGAGGACTGGAGAAACTGCCTAGCAAATTGTCCTCTCTCTTTCCAAGGCTGTTTTATGTTGAGAGCCAAGGGCTTACTGAGGTGGACTAGCCTGTTGCTGGATCAACTCAGGACAACTCTGGAGTCCATTGTGAGTAACCAAAGATGATATTGAGACAGTAGCAAGGGTACACTGATCTTGAGTCCACTGTGAGTAACCAAAGAGGAGAAGCAGTGGACTCCTGGGATGTAAGTACGCTTCAAGTAAACAATGGCAAACAACTGTGCCACAATGCACCATGACATAATAGTATCAACACAGAAGGTGAAGGGAAGCACGAAAAGAGCTGAAACCTGGTAGATGGGGAAAATTGCACATGGGGAATCCGATGGGTGTAGTTACAAGTCAATCTAACCATAGCAATCAGTCCAAATGAGATGTGAAATCACAAACTGTAACATTTTATTCTATCTAAATACACTGCATTCACCAACAATTGCATTTTCAAGGGTCATTCACCACTACAAGCCTGATGTTCTACTTCAGTATCAATCCCACAAAACATTCTTTTTTTGTAAATTACTCTCTAGTAGCCAAATGTTACCAAAATTGGCATAAATCCTGCCTTAGAACAGTTTCATGATTAACCATGTTTTATAGTAGAGTACAGTCAAATTTCCTGTGAAACTTACATGCTGATTCCTATGTGACCTTATCACAGTACTCCTTGACATCTATTTCCCCCGCCTTCACTTATTTATTGCTCCTCCTGATAAAACTGCCTTTGATTGACAGGGTCAGCATACTACAGCTATTTCTAACTTTATTACAGTTGTAGTGGTGGCATTTTATTCACCCTGCAAATTCTACTTGCAACTGCTTTACAACTCTTGCAAGTCAATTGGGCTTATCAAGTTATTCTTAGATTGATTTAGTTTGATGATGACATATGGTACCTTTATATCAATCCTTTGATACTTCAAACTGAGAGAAACAAAGATGTAGCATTATACATTGTATGAGCACAATCTGCCAATATTACCAACTAGGAGGTAGGAATTCATCAGAGGAAAATCAAAACATAGTGGATATGACTCTCACAAACTAGCTATTCTATAAAATTCAGGTTTGTGTTTCATGTTTTCATTTTTTACAACTTCAAGTATTGATTTGTATGTACATAGGCCAATCCTATTAGAACTGCCTTGAATTCTAAGAAGATTGACAACATTACTCTGGAGAATGTTTTGAAGACCTTGATTTTTGGATTTTCAGGCCCAATCCCTCAGTCAATCCCCTTGCTAGGATAATGCACTACAGAAGAGGAAACCATTGCAGTCCAGCAGGTTAAAATCACATTTCCAACCATTGATAGTCAATTGAATCCTGACTACATTTTAATAGATCATAAAGACATTGAAAGAATAGCAAACTGGAAAATTCCAGCAGATTGATGAGAGTGACATTGATGCCATAGCACATTTTGGGATGCTAAAAGCTGGCATCGCTTAAAGGTTGAAAGTATTACAGAGGGAGAAGCCTGAGAGCTGGAGAGATTTAACAACCTGCATATATAGCACAAGTAAAGCTGCAGTTTCTGAAACAGACACATAATTCATATGTGATTGCTAACACCTCTCTCTATATGAAAATACTCTGGCATCTGTACATAGATCTATGATTGAGAATGATGAGGCATAAGGTGATGTGGCAAAGCTTTGAGCAGCATACTTGAGCATACCCAAGCAGTCAAATCTGGATACAACTCTAGAATTGCATGAGGGGTTTGAGACTTTGGCTTCAGTGACTTGGAGCAAAGTGCTGCACCCTTACTGTCCTTGTTGGTGGTCCCAGATTTTGGAGGAAAAAGGAGTTGGTTGGTGAAACAGATCATGACACTCCTCTTGAATTCCTTCACTTCAACATCTCTAACTGATGATCACTATGTGATGACCTTGCATCAACCTCGTTTAGAAGCTCTTGTCCCTGGTCTCTGGATACCATTGACTCCTCCAATAATGCTCTGTTGAGCTGTGGGTATGAGCAGTAACTTTGTTCATCCTGTTTGACAGCCTTGCCAACATCTTCAAGCTCTCTAAAGTCCTTGGAATTATCCTCAGTCTGAACTCTACTTTTGACTGATTGTGTCTACCTCCTTCCTATATTATAGGACATCCACTCACAACACTCATTAGGACTTGTGCTCATGTTGTCTTTTGTTACTCCTTTTCTCTGACTCACTCCTTTGATCCTATTTTAGTCACTCTGAACACTCAGACCTCCTTTTCTTATAACCACCTCCAATTCTGGTCCTTGTTAGAGATACAGGACTACCCTCTTTGGTGTGTGCTACAGTGTGTGCTATGCATGTGTATAGATAGTAGTATTGGGGAAGTCTATGCTACTGACATTAAAATGATAGTGTGGAGTGAGCCACATGAGCTGTGAGGTGAGGGGAGTGAGACAGGAGATGGATGGAAGTGTGCAGTGCTAACTGACTCTGGGTGGAGGTGATCTTGGGGGCAAGGTGTGAGCTGTGATCCCCATGCAGTAGGAGGATTCAGTGACTCATGTACTGAAAGGCTGCTTGCTCATGCACTAGGAGGCAAAGCTGTTTACTATTGATTAGTCCAGATGGGTGGTAGCATGTATTTGAGGAATATGTCATGTGTAATAGGATCAGCCTGGATGAATGGGGCGAGGATTTGTCTGTGGCAGTGCAGGTAAACCTGAAATGCATTGCTCTTCCATCAGTCCTTGAGTTTAGGGTATGTTGTGTAGTAGGTATTCAAAAGTGGTACCAATGCAGATACCATGACCCTTAAAAGTTGTTGAAGTCCTGCTTTCTTGAGGGCAATCTCAAGGGTGTAAAGGAATTTTTGGTGAGTGGAGTGTGACCTCTTAGTATGTGAAGAGATGTGCTTGAGCAGGTGGATCATTCATATGGAAATGTTTAGTAGTGTAGCATCAGAGGGGTCTGAGGGGCCATTCTGCCTTGCCTATTGAACATCTTCCTCTTCTGGATCTGCTTTGGAATGGGGAATTCAAAGATTGGTGACCAGTAGGCCTTGACAATTGATTTGCATGCTGAGCCTCTCACAAGTGATGTGAAGGGGGGGAAAGGGGGGGGGGTCTAAGGCTTGGAGGTTTTTGACTGTGAATTCACCCATGCACACAATTGCAAAGAAAATGGTAGTCAGGCAGGCATACACTGAGACATCTGCTGGCTTGCTGGGATCAAGCTGGGCCCAGATCTACACAATGATGCTAATGGTGTAGGATGCTCTGAGGATGCATTTGGATGAGGGTGGGACAATGGATTTGGCTACTTTGAGGAGTGCTATGTTCTCTTGCTTGTTCAAGGTCCAGGCTGAGCCATGCAAGATGTGCCAAGCATGTACACTGCAGAGATAATTGGAGATGGTGCTAGTTGAGTACAACCTGCCATCACTGACAAGAATATGGACACAAGTTCTGAGCTGGCTGGTGTCTGCTGCTCCTCTGGAACTTGTTTCAGGTCACAAAAGACATGGAAAGCGAGGAGGCCTGAAATATAAGTTTCTTTCATCAAATCCAACCAGGCATGGGCTAGAATGTCATCTAAGCACTGGGCATCACTATTATTAAAAGGGTGGGAAACAGATCAAGGGTGTACTGGGCACCATTTCAGGATGTGCTCTGGGGCCTTTGAGGATCCCAGGTTATGTGTAACAGCAGCACTTGGAGAGGAGGGGGGGGGGGGTGTACTACTGATTTGGGAGGAGGCTGCCCACTTGAGTGAGCTTCCAGCATAAAGCACACCTGCTGGAGGTGTATTAGATTTGGCAGGATAGGGGTTGGGGTTGAGATTGCTGATGTCATGTATGTATGGCTGTAGGCCTGTGGGGAGGGTGATTGGTGGGAGAAGAAGATAAGTGGGGGGGATATATTCCTCTCAATATGGGATCCACTGGGTTATTTTTGCTGCAAATATGTTGGACACAGAATGTAGATCAAGTGAGAGCCAGAAGGGGGTGAAACAACTCTTAAAGCTAGAGCTGTTGAAGCAAAGAGGTGTAGAGTGTGGAGTTCTCTAGGCAATGAAGAGGAAAGACCAAAAGAACTTTACCAGAGTTCTCTGGTGTTGACATTCAGTTTATATGTATACTACTACATGTTATTTGTATCTATTTGGTCTATGGTCTGAGTGTATCCAGTGTGCCAGACTTTATTTGATAAAAGAAATTAGGTAAAAGACCATAGGTTATTTGTGGCAAGTCACACCCTATTGTCTAATTTATAGTCCAGTACATCTTTTTAGTCTTGATCAGCCTGTAATTTCATGCATTCCTATGCCTGTAGGATGTTTTCTTTTGTTTGTTTTAATATTTTGGACATGTCTGATGAATTAATTGGTGGCAGGTGCATATGTGATTCAAGGTTCTATTCTCATATGTGAAGTGTAGGAGTGAGTGATGGAAAAGGGGGAAAGGTTTGTTGATGAGTTCTTCTTTGAATTAATTGTAACTGATCTGTGAGATTGACAGCCAAGCTGACCAATCATTTTGTCTGTCTACACAGAACATCTGAAGGAACTGCTGAACTTCCCTGTTTATACACTCCATTAGGCCATCTGTTTGAGGGGATGGACAGTGCTTAATTTCAGAGTTATTCCTAAGTTTTTGCATATATCTTTCATAATTTGAGAGGCAAATTACAGACCACAATCTGACACAATTGTTTTGGGAAGTCTGTGATGTTTCCAGACATGTGCCATATACAATTTGGTCAATTCAAAAGAAGTGCATGTTCTTGTTGTGGAGATAAATTCTACTTCTTTGGAGAAGTGATCCACAACTATGAGATTAGAATCATAGTTGTTGGAAAGGGGAAGATCTGTGATGAAATCTGTAGAGATGTCTTCCCATGGCACTTTAGGAACTGCTAAGGGTAAGAGTTTGTTGGCTGGTAGCTGATTGGTTCCCTTGAAGTGTGTCCATCTTTTACAATGTGATACATAGTTTTGGACATGTTTTGTCATTTCTGGCCAGGTATAGTGATGCCTGAGGAGTTCTAGCATCTTTTCATATCTAGGGTGTCCTGTTACTGGCGTGTTACAGTGCATAGTGATTGCTTCTGTGTGAAGTGATTCTGGTATGTATATTCTATTTTCTCTTTGACATAGGCTTTCTTTTATTTCATATCTGCACTTCTGGAGTGCTTCTATTGCCTTATTTGAGTTTTTCATTTGTTCATAACTAATACATTCATGGAACTGTTCTCTCTGATCCTTTATCGATACCTCAATTGGGTGGATCTGAGACTTGGAGATAACCTTAATTCCTATGTTGTCTTTTTCTATCTCTTTAACATGATCTTCCCTCCAGGATAATACATCTGTTTTTCCCATAGTGGTTCTAGCTTTGTAGTGTCATGTCATATTGAACCTAGAAAAGTATTGCACCCAATGTGCTTGCCTCCTAGACAAGTCTTGGCACATCATAAACCATTTTAGATTTTCATGGCCATTTCATATTTCAAAAGACTGTGATAACCCTGCTAGACAATGCTATCATAATTCCAAAGATCAGATTACCAATAACATCTCTTTGTCAGCAATATGCTGGTTCCTTTTTTTGGGTGATATGCTGTGGGAATTGTAGGCCATGGGGTGCTGTTAAGACCAGGTCAACTCTGGTGAACTCCAGGTACAACTCTAGAGTCATACATGTGTGGTGGGCCTTGACTTCAGTGACTTGGAGTGGAGTACTTCACCCTTGCCTGAGTCTCAGAGGTGGTCCAGATTTTGGAGGAGTAGAGGTTTGGACTTACAGTGGCTCAAATACAGTAAGTGTCCCAATATTGGGTCATTTTGGAAAGATGTGACATTCTCAAAAGAACCAAAACACATTAGCTCTAGCTCTTGCAGGGTCATCAATAGCTTGAATCCTTGCCCTGACAATGGTCTCTTAGTCATGTAATTTGGTTGCCATGGGATTGAAATATAACCATTTCAAAATGATATGTCATTGGGACACTTATTTGACCCTGATGTTATCAATCATTATTTGATAATTAATATAATGTTCTGATGGATGTTGTACTTCAACCCTGTCTCATTATGTAACTTACATCACCTTGAGCACTATAAAGGGCAAGAATACCACCAAACTAATCATACTTCACCATGAAGCCCATTTTAGCCTCTACTAGAGCCAATATCTTGTTTCTCTCTACATAAATCTGGCCTTTCTTCTAGGAACATATCCTCCCAAACTGGTCTGGGAAATTCTACTGTAGCTAGAGTTATCAAAGAAATTTATTCAAGCAAGGAAAACATCAAATTAGGCCCTCCCTCTGTTACAAATGCCTCAAATCTCATACCATTTCCTATGATCAAGTTCATTCCTTTCCCTATACTCCATAAGCCAACAATTGAAAATGCTGTCAAGGCAACTCATCCCATCAATTCTACTCTCACCTCCCCAGTTTCCTCTCAAACTGTTTGCAATGTGTTAAAGTCTGCATTTCTAAAGGCTGTAGTCAAGAAAAAGAAACCACTGTTGTTTATCAGACATAGAAAACATAGGTTGGCCTTTGCTCTCAAGCACCAACACTGGACTGTGGAGGACTGGACTAGGGTAATTTGGTCAAATGAGACCAAGATCAACAGGATTGGGTCAGATGGAAGTATGTGTGAAAAGTTGCAGGGAAACCTTTGCAAGACAAGGAAGTACAGGGGGTAGTGAAGTTTGGAGGAGGTTCCTTGATGGTTTGAGGATGTATGGGCTTGAATGGTGTGGGTATCCTGGCAGAGGTAGAAGGAAGGAAGAATGCTGAGCAGTATGTCTCCATTTTAGAGGGCAATCTGCTTCCTACCATGGAGAATTCTGGAATCCCTGAGGAGAGCATTATCTTTCAACAAGATAATGACTCCAAGCACACTTATAAAAGAGCCCAGTGATGGCTAGAATCTCAAGGTATCAAGGTTCTTGATTGGCCAGCACAATCTCCAGACCTTAATCTAATTGAACATCTTTGGCAAATCCTCAAAAAGATGCTTAACAGCTATGCAACACCACCTAGAGGGGTTTGAGAACTTTGGGAAAGGATTGATGTGGAATGTGACAATATAGAGGTTGAGGAATGTCAAAGATTGATGGAACACATGCCTAGAAGACTGAAGGCAGTGATAAAGGCAAAAGGAGGACATACAAAGTACTAAAATTGTAGAATAGTAATGTTGCTCAAATAAGTGACCCAATGACATATCATTTTGAAATGGTCATATTACAATCCTATGGCACCCAAATGACATAAATAAGAGCCTATCTTTAGGACAAGGATGTAGGCTATTTATGACCCTGCAAGAGTTAGAGCAAATGCGTTTTGGTTCTTTTGAGAATGTCACATCTTTCCAAAATGACCCAACATTGGGTCATTTATTTGAGCCACCATAAATGTTGACTAGCAACCAAGTCAAGATGTAGTAAGATGAGCAAGACTTGAGTTGGAGGTCAGATGAGGACCTGAATCTAAATTGATATTCAAACTGAGGATGTTATAATTGCATCTTTTCTTTCCTCTTTTAGAAACCTTCATCTTTGTTTCCACAGACTCTGTTTCCTTTTTAGACAACATGCACTCTGTTGAGGCCCTGACCATGTATCCTTCTACTAACTCCCCTACCCCTCCATTGATCTGTATGCTTTTTATTTGTCATCTGTGACTCATTTCCTTTTTCATCACAACGACTCTTTACTTACACCAATGTCTTCTTCAGAGCCCTGTCTCCTTCTGTTTCTTGTGGATCAATGATCTTCCCTTCCCTTCTCCACTGATCCTTTTACCCTTTACCCTATGAGAACTCATTTCTAACACCTTCCCTGTAGGAACCTGTCTTGCTCTATTTGCTACTTACTTTTGACTTGGTTATATTGTCTCTGGATTGCCTACCCTGAATGATAATCCCTCGTACTATACAAACCTTTGTCTACCCTCTTGTACTCTTTACCTTGAATCTACTTGAGCTACCTGCTCAATACTCTTCTGAGTCTCTCACCATCAACCTCTTCAAGGCTCCTCCTCATTGCCTCTGTTCTTCATGCAAGAACAAGCCCTCTGTACTCCAGGTCACACTAGTTGACCTTGTCATCCTCCAACATAGGACTCCTCAACCATATAGTAGTCCCTTCACCCAGGCTAGCCTTATAGGTGTAGTCTCTCTCTTGACCCTTCATCCTCACTGAGCACCTGTCCTTCCAAGCAACTCTGTACCTCCGAAATACAACTCTGTCACCCTTGTACACTTCAATACCTCATCTACAGTATCTCCGTCCCTCCATTTCACTCTGTCACTCTGTCCTCCACAAGTTCATTATAGTTTACATTCCATTTTGTTCTTGTCATGTAAAACCTCTGTCCCTAGTTACCTCCAACCCTGCATGTACATTCTCTGTCTCCATCTACATCTCCATTCTTCATTTTATATACCTTGTACATTCTCTGCTGACATTTGTCCATTCTCCATCTCTGACCCTTACTCCAACCCTTACACCAACCCTTCTGACTCCAGACTTATTTCTTCTAGTTACATCCTTTGACCTCCATATATAAGTCCAAGCCTTGTTGTAGAGATATCAGCTTGAATATCGACTTAGACTTCCCTGGTACTCCTCTCTTGTCTCATTCCACTCCGAGTTCACCTCTTCACCCACTCTGTCCTCTTCATCCTCCAAAATCTGGGACCACCGATAAGGACAGTAAGGGTGCAGTGCTCCACTCTGAGTCACTGAAGCCAAAGTCTCAAACCCCTTGTGCAATTTGGATCCAGAGTTGACTGGAGTTGTCACTGGAACTCCAACATAGTCTTAACAGCACCTTTGAGTCTACATTTGCCTCTACCCAGGGTTAGTGAAACAACACTCAAAGTGAAGTGATGTTTAGTGGAAAGTAGCTTTGTTTCAGCTTAGAGGAACTTTGAATAGAAGAACTTCAAGTTCATAAAACTGAGGACTATAGAAGTACAGCTCAGGTGTATATACTACTCTAAGTGTTTGTATCTATTTGTGTCCTGGTCTATGTGCAACTGGTGTGCCAGACTTTATACATATCATAAAAAGAAGTATCTAGAGTGGCTGTGATTGGTTAACGAATGTGGCACCATGTAGGCTATGCGAATGTAATAATATGATTGGGTAAGAGGAATCATATGACATATAGGGCTGTGTAGATGTGGCAGCCAATAGGAATAGGTTTTGAGCATAGGTTTGGCATGAGGTGTAAAGAGTCTAGAACAAGTCTGGAGAGAATATGGGAGGAACAATGTAGCATTCTTGAGGTGTGAAGACTTGTTGATAAGATAAGATAGGGTTATATGGCATAAAGACAGGGGTTGAAAATAGAGATTTAGGAGCATTCATAACAGTTAGCATAACGGAGGACATATGACAAGTACATGCAGGTTTATATATGGAGATAGAGGTCAGAGGCTATAGGACAAGAACAGAGAAGCTGTAATAGGAACAGGTGAGTAGAGTTTGGAATGGTCAAGGGTCAACAGAGATTGAAGTTGGAGAATGGACAAGGGTTAACAGAGACAGAGATGGAGAATTAGAATGAAAGGCTGTGTTCAAGTGAGATGCAGGGATGAAGGTAACTAGAGTATAAATCAAATACATAGTGGGATGTACATATATAGGAGTGGAGTATGGAGAGACAGAGTACAAGTCCAAGAGTCAGGAATGCATACTTAGCAAGATGTCAAATAGAAACCACAGAGTTGGATCTGGAGTTGCATTGGAGATCGGATTTGTAGATTGAGATATGACAGGTATCATTTATCTTCTTTTGGAATAGATATGACTGCTCCTGTAGCATAGTCCAAGACATCTGATTCTAGCTGGTATTCTCCTTCATAATCAGGGCATGCAAGAATGGGAGTAGTGGTGAATGCATATTTCAGCATGTCAAATACCATTTGTTCTTTTCCTGTCCAAGCCCATGCATTTTCCTTCTTTGTAAGGTCATGGAGCAGACAAGCTATTGTATTCTTGCATAGTCCTAAATGAAGCATCTATAGAAGTTGGTGAGTTCTAAAAAGGAATGGATGTGTTGGACAATTTTGGGTGTGTGTTAAGACTATGTCAGAATTCTGGTGACAACTCCAGTCAACTCTGGATCTGACTCTGAAGTTGTGCGAGGGGTTCGGGACTTCGGCTTCAGTGACTTGGAGTGGAGTGCGGCACCCTTACTGTCCTTGTCAGGGGTCCTGGATTTCGGAGGACGAAGAGGACGGAGTAGGTGAAGAGATGAACTCAGAGTGGATTGAGACAAGAGAGGAGTGCTGGGGAAGTCTTGGTCGATATTCAAGCTAATGTATCTACAACAAAGCTCAGACTTATATATGTATGGAGGTTGGAGGATGTAACTAGACGAAATAGGTCCGGGGTCAGAAGGATCAGAGTCGGAGTTGGAAGGGTCAGAGTAAGGGTCAGAGGCAGAGAATGGACAAGGGTCAATGGAGAATGTACAAGGTACATAAAATGGAGAATGGAGACAGAGAATGTACATGCAGGGTCAGAGGTACTAGGGACGGAGGTTTTTACATGACGAGAACGAAATGTAGAGTAAACTATAATGAAGACACGGAGGACAGAGTGACAGAAAGTGATGGAGCATCAGAGCATTGGAGTGTGACAGGTGTATGGAGTAGCGGAGTGATGGGCATTGGAGTGTGACAAAGTGTGATGAATCATTGGAGTAAGCATCAGAGTAGGACATTGGAGTTAACAAGTTGGTTGATGGAATGGATCATGACAGTGTGGGACAATCTCTAATGGCTTTGGTCTTTTCATCATCCACGGAGATTCCATAAACTCTGACAATCATTCTCAGAAAGTCTACTTGTTTGTACAAGAATGTACATTTTTCTGGTTTTATGTAAAGATAATTTTCACAAAGCCTTCAGAGTACCTCAAGGATGATTTTATCATGTTCCTGTTCTGTGGAGGTGAATATTATTAGGTCATTGATGTAGACAACCACAACTCCTTTCATATCAGCAATGATCTTGTTTATCATATGTACAATGGAAAGTGGTGGAGGAGTTGCATAATCTAAAGTACATGACCAAGGGTTTGAAAGAGTTCCTAAGGCATATGAAAGCACCCTTCCATTTATCACCTTCTTTCATGCAAATATTGTTGTAACACCCATCTGGGGTCTATCTTCCTGAAGAGTTTGCTATGTTTTAATTTATCAACAAGTTGTGAAATGAGTAGGAGGGGGTAATTGTTTTTGACCGTGTGTTTTTTTAGGTAATGGTAGTCCTATATCATCCTTTTTTGTCTGACTTTCTTTGGAACAAAAAACACAGGAGAGGTCTGTTGCAATTTGGAAGGTCAGATATACCCTTTAGCCATTTAGTCATCAATAAAGTCTGAGACTTCTTTTTGTTCATTGGGCAAGAATGGAATGATTCTGTCCTTCTTTGGTTTGAATGTCTCTTTCAATTCAATGCCACAGTACCAGTGTTTTCTGAGTGACATGTGCTCTGACTACTTCTTTGAGAATATGTCCAGGTAATCATGGTATTGTTTTGGAACTAATCCTCTGGGACCTTTTCTGTTTTTGGATTTTCTTCAGCTTTTGCTACTTTTACTTCTTCACAGGTGACTTTCCTTATGAAGAAAGAAGTGTTGCAATGGAGGGGGCAATGTGTCAAGTTGACTTTTCTGGTTTTCCAATATATGTCCAGGTTGTGCTTCTTTAGCCATGTGTATCTTAAGACTAGGTTGTGTGCTCCTAGATTGGTGATTTCCACTTGAATATGTTCTTTGGGCTGTTTGTAGTTTATAAAGATATCAGCATAGTATGAGATTTTTGCCTGAGGTGTTAGGAGATCTGTCAGTATTATATACTGAGATGAGAGTAGGAAGTTTCTTCATAGGGTGCTTCTTTTCTCTTATGTATTTTTTGTTTATGAAGGTTATATTTACTCCACTCTCTAGGAGTGCATTTGACTTGTCTTTGAAAGGGGAGTTCTCACTTGTGATGAGTAACTCATGGCTGGTTTTCTTATTAAGGTTAGTGGATCTTACAAATTTTTCTGGGTAACTACTCAGGGAATCAAGCACTAGTGTTTCACCCCAGCTGTACTCATTGTGGGTCACCCCTGATGGCATAATAGAAGGTGAAGGATGAGAGGAAGAAAGGGAATTTTGGGATTCACGTATTGTAATCATCTAGGCAAGTTTCAATGTCTAAAAGAGCAAAGAATGACTGACCTTTGTGAGACTGGCTGTCTCTTTTAGTTAGCTCACTTAGGCTTTTCCTGCTTCTTCAAGGAAGTGATCCCTCATTTGTTCATAGTTTAACCCCCTTAATGTATCAAAATAGTTTGGGTTAGCTGGAGGTTTGTTTCCCTCAGCCTTTGTCTTGCAGACTTTTGCTTCCTGCTTGCCCTTGCAGTCCTTGTGGTGTTGCCCACCATACCATTTGCATGATGGGCATTGTATTTTTGTCTCTGGGCAATCCTTCACCCAGTGACCTTACTTCTTATAGTTTAGACACTTGCTGGTGTTTTTCTTTGTCATTGTTTGGGTGGTGGAGTGATACCACCTGTTAAGACCAAGTCAACTCTGGTCAGCTCTGGTAACTCCAGAGTTATGTGCATGGGTAGGACCTTGGCTTCAGCGACTCGGAGCAGAGTGCTGCACCCCTGCCTGAGTCTCGGAGGTGGTCTGGATTTTGGAGGAGCAGAGGTTCAGACTTAGATGTTGACTAGCAATAAAGTCAGGTCGGAGGTCAGAGAAGGAGTTGAATCTAAGTTAATATTCAAAGTAAGAAAGTATGATGAATACATGCGGGTTTATATACAAAGTAGGATTTGGAGTCTATAGGACAAGAATGGAGGAGGTTGTAACAAAGATGGGACAGTAAGGTTCGGAAGGGTCAACGGAGTTGGAGAATGGACCTAAGTAACGGAATGGAGGAATGAAGGGCTGTGCACTCAAGCAAGTCGAAGGAATGAAGATAACTAGGGTCTAAATCAAATACAGAGTGAAACGTATATAGGAACAGAGAATAGAGAAGCAGAGTACAAGTCCAAGAGCTGGAATTGTGTACTTAGTGAAATGTCGAACAAAATCCATGGAGTTGGGTCTGGAGTTACATTGGAGATCACACTTGCAGATCAGGAATGACACCCACCTGTCATTGTCTCTTATGACCTGGTTGATATCCATGGTGTTGGGGTCTCTTCTTAAAGTGGAATAAAATGATGTGGGGCACTGTGTTCTTCTCTAGAAATCACACAGCACAAGTGGCATCTATGTCCACCTTCTTGTACAGACTTTTCCATTTTACTAGGTATTCATTTGTTTTCATTTGGTCCTAAGCAAGCCTTTCTTATTTGGGTAATTGCCCAGTTTTTTTGGATGGTGGGGCAGAACATAATCTCCACTTGTTTCTGGCTGCTCTGTTTCCCCTTCCTCCTCTGGTTCTGCCTCAATCCTTCTCCACCTCCACTTTGGACCACTCAGGACTCCCAGCCTTTTGCACTTCTGCTTGAGTTATTTGCACTCAAACCATTTTTTGGTGCACCACAAGCATGCTGTGTCTTTCCTCTTGCTTACTCCCACTATCTGTTAATTTAGACCTCCTCTGCCCACTCTGATCAGCCTCCTCTGATGTGTTACATATTTGATGGGAACTCACCTGTTCCATCACCCTATCTTGTTCCTCTGCCTCCTGCCTCCTTATCTCCACCTCCTCTACTCTCCTCCTCTCCTCCATCAGACATCTCTCCTCCTGCTCTGCCTGTTTGCACTCCTCCTCTTTGTTCACCTTTGCCTGGAATAGGGTGTCATTGTTACAACAGCCCCGGGTAGGGACTAGCATTAACTCAGTAGCTCAAGGGTTCCGACATTCTGAGATAGGGGTTCCGAAGGTTCTGGAAATAGGGGCTTTTGTCGAGTGACAGAAGGTCAAGAGTTTCAATGAGTCTGGGGTTCCAACGTTCCGAGATAGGGGTTCCGGAGGTTCTGAAAATAGGAGTTCTTGCCGGATGGCAGGAGTTGATTGTTTGGGGGATGAATGCCCTTGTTAAAAGGGTTTCAAGAGTTCAAAGGATCCCTAGCACGTTGTAGGAGTTCAAAGGGTTCAAGGGAAAGCTCTCCAAAGAAGAGGGAGAGTTCAGAGAGTGACAGTGGTTGAGCACAGTAAATTGAGTAGGACTAAGCTAAGGAATACAGGCATGCATCCTGCAGTTATATAGGGTACAGGAAGGGCTGAGTTAGGTCAGCGGAACGGAACACCCTCTGGAGGTCTACGGAACGAAAGAGAGTGAGGAGGGAAGGGGTGATCCCAAAGGGGCAGAACAGGGTTCCTAAGAATAACGGAGAAGGAACGAGAGAATACCATGATACAAGAAAGGCAAGGGAGAGGAGGGAGGACGACCGTAGACGATGGAGATCTTTGGCTGCAGCGCAGTAGGTATACTGCAGGTCCAGGGCTACAGGTTCCAACGTTGGATTTCCTAAAAAGGAAATCCTTGGAGGTGAAAATTTTAAGGAGAGAAGGAAATCAACTGTTTTTGGTGAAAAGAAAATGGATGGCCATAGATCAGTCTAGTACATATGTTAAATGGAAAAAGAAGTCGTAACAGTCATCATCTTTGTTTCACTCAATGAGATACATATCCTTCCATCTGTGATGTCAGTGTAGTTGGACATGATAAAAATTGAAATGTAAGGAGCAAAGGAGCATATTCCCATAGTTTCATAGACATATCCAGAATTTTAAACTCCATGTTGTATGATCTCCAACTACTCCATTGATCCTTGCTTTGAGCCTGTGGCATTTGTGGGCTCAGGCCTAAGAGGGGGATACTGTCACATGCCATTCCTCCAACCACCTCTGTACCTCTGAGACCCAACTCTGGTGCTCTCTTGTGTATCCTGTCTCTCTATTAGTCTGTTTCAATTCCCCATTCTCTGTCTCTTCATTTAGTTTATAGTTTACATCTTCATTTTGATCCTAAAACAACACTCAAAACAAGTGAAGTTTAGTGGTGTTACAAATGCTTATGTATGTTTTCACGTTCTCCACTTTATTTAACCTTAGCTAATGGACTTAACTGATTAGATATCAGTGATCTCCGATACAGGATCTCCACGGATCTAACAGATCCTTTCTAACTTCTCCCAATCGATCTTCCATTTCTATCGTGGTGAGATCTTCTCACCACATGGAATGCAGTACGCTTCCTTTTCATTACCGCTTGCTTCCCTTCCATTTCACCACAGCCCTTGCCTCATTGTATTACTATACTTATCAGCCAATAGTGTTTCACCCTCACGCTTACATACACTTGGTCTGTGCACTAGTGGCTGTGCTCCTAGTTAGTATATATACAACTGTAGATACTTGATGTATTCTCCAGCCTTAAAATTAGTGTCCTTACCTCCATTACCTTGCCCAAGTAAAGCTTGTCACTTCTTGTGTCATCTTCACCCAAGACTTCAATACTCTGCCTCGTGAGACTCCTCTTCGTTGTCTCCTCATCCAACCCTCGGGAATTCCTGCCAGTTTCAAGTGGAAGATTTGTTTTGAGATGAGGAGGTACTTTGAATGGTAGAACTCCAAGTTGATGAAACTGGGGAATGTGTGCTACAATATGAGAGTATATATGGTGTCTAGGTATTGTGTGTCCATGTTTGTATAGTAAGTATATAACTGACCATGATTGGATAATGAAAGTGGTACAATGCACAGCATCCATTATTGGGATGATGTAATAGATAAGGAATGCCTTGGAATGGAAGAGAATTGCATAGTTTTGATAATAGGATCATACCCTATTGGTGGTTATACAGTGGCTCAAACAATTGTCCCAATGTTGGCATGTTTTTCATTAGGAGCAATATTCCTTGGTACCAATTAATCTTACCCTTACACCAGTGGTGTATGAAATGTAGATCGCATTCCTGGCTACA
>JBBPLQ010000511.1:7520-20275 GCA_038089855.1 Royoungia palumana
ATTGGTGTAAAGGGAACATACTTTTGTCCCATTGGGGTAACCAAACGCGGCATTTCATTGGGTCAGCAATTGTAAGCCGTCTACAAATCATCAACTTTGTGGTCTTCCTTGATAATACATCGACTTATTCATCAAACTTCCATCATAATCGTTGGTGGGCGACGTCATCAGCATGCTAGATGGTCAGACAAAAACAAATCCTTTGCCTACCGAAACACTCATGAGTGTGATCCAGACATCGAGAAGCAAAAAGGCCTATAAGAAAAGTAAGGCTCATATATTATCTGCACACGCCCCCGAATGACAAACGCATGCTCTGTACCACGGCCAAGAGCCAAGAAGGTGGGCATAGCCTGCAGAACCTTCAGCGACTACAGTGCGAAACACACCCATTTGTTGGATTGGATAAGAACGCGTACAGATACTGGAATGTTAGGAGACGCGATTGACTACCCTCATGGCGACCGTTGATCCTGTGCAAGTTCAATGAGTTGGGGAGCGACATGAAATTTCCTCGGAGGGATCATATAGATAAACATAAAACGAGCGACGAGAAAAAGAAAAACCGAAGCTGAGATGTACTTTGGACAAGGAAGGGAGCTTGAAGACGATGTTCGTTGAAGACACGTTTGCGACCTAATGCAGTGAGATCTGAGCTTAACAGACCTGGCCATCCTTTGGAAGAGTAACGTAAGTACAAATGCAACTTGTCCAAGTCGCGTCTGGTCAATGACGCACAATGTAGTTGAAAACCTCAATAGCCAATACCCACGTATTAACCTCAATTCGAGGAACATAAATGGACATGCCTTTGCAGAAGTCATGTCTGTAAGATCTCCGGGAGCAAGTTTCCCCCTACATTTCTTGCGGAGAAGCGATCGTCCGTAACATATAAGTAATGGGATTAACCCCGGAGTCAAACATACACGCGGTTTGAAGCCCAATTCAGAGGATTAGGAAGGTAGTTCCAACGTTTCTTTCTGATCCGGCCAGTAGTGTTACAGACAAGGTCGTTGCTCGAGCCTCGAAGTCGTGATCTATTATGTAATAAACCGAATCGTCGTTGGAGGTTGTCCAACGACGAACCTTATGCCCAGAAGAACTGTAACTCACTCGTACTGGTAGCGGGTTTATCAATGCGGTAGCGGTGGTAGGCTACTTCGGATGTGCCGCACTGAGTCATGTGACACCGGACCACCGCTCGTCAATGACGAACGGAAACCCGGCGGATCATCTTGAAGGAGCGCTAGAAGTAGGATCGATAAAATTTAGTGCACACATGAATATTGATAGACAACCGTTTCGTGCCCATTGAGTCTGGTGGTTGCGACCAGTTGGCGTTCAGGCGAGAGTGACACCAGGACGTGAAGCCAGCAAGCAACGAGCCATGAGAGAGACCCACGGCCCTTATTTATTCGGCTGTCTCCTCGAGGGAGGCGTTTTGGTACATGAGGGCGAAACGACGTGAACAAATAAACGATGAAAGAGACTGAGCGATGCGATCTGATGGGCAGCAGGGTGGGATCGAATGTCAGCGGAGGCGACTACCAAGCGTACCTGGCGGGACGAAGAAAAATTTAACGGACGAAGCGCTCCGCCTTTGGTCTCGCCAGGGGTAGCTGAGTAAGATCGCTGACGAGGAGTCATGACGTAACAAATGTTACTAAAGTCAATTCACGTGACTTGTGACCCACCATCGCGAGCACGCACCACGAACTTGCGGTGCTGTCGTTTGCCTCGATCTTTCATTCTAACTTCCAAAGATCCATGAACAAGAATCGCTTCACTGTGTTCAAGCTTTATAACAGGTCAAGGTCCCCTCAGATCCCCAGTTTCACCAAGAATTTCACTAGAGCCGACGCAATGACGTGGGGCCGGCTGTATTTCTTGTAAATAGCGATACACGCCGCATCTAGTATTCTGCAAACAGGATGCACCGTTGCACACAGATCAGCACAGTAGCTTGAGGATCAATCGATCAACTACCGGGTGCGTCATAATTACTACTTCCGTCACCTCCTGAGCTCATTCTTCCTTTCCCCGCTGCATTCCGTGCACTAGAACCCCTATAAGTCTGATGCGTTGCCGCTAGTACTGGTGAGTGAGCTATATGAACGATGCAGAGAATTGAATGGAAGTTTGCTCGCCCCATTACCACCGTGGAGCTATACTATGTCTTCATCAATTTCTATCATGGTCGAGCTTCCTATTGCCAATTTCGCATGGTCGTACATTATCCGATGGTATTATGCTACTTCGCATCCTCTCGATCCACGGAACGTCCTAGAAAGTCCTGGAACCACCATTTTTCTCCCTGGAGTTTCTGACCTGTCGAGAGCGCCTAATTTCATCTTTCTCAAATGAGCCTATACAGGTGCACTCCAGGGTTCTGAGACGTAACCGATTCATATGTGGAGCCTGTGGCAGCGGCAGGCTCGCGTTTTACCCTCAAGCTCCTACAACGCGCCGATAATTCCACTTTTCGGGTCCTGGATAGTAGCACCGCTTGCAATCACCATAATTGGGAACCCCGGCTTCCATGGCGTCGGGGACGGACCTGCCGTCGATGGTAGTCGTCGTTGCCTCGTGTTTTCTCTGTCGAATATCTCACGGTCCCCTCCACGAAACGGATTCAGATCGCATCAAAGCGGCGGGCAAGTGTGAAGCACGGGTTTCATCTATTCGTAGTACACGTGTGATGAACCATCTCGGTGGTTTGGCCTCGCGATCTTGGCCGTGGTACGTATTGGACGTCCGTGCCACCCGAAGCCCAATTCGACCACAAGGTGCTGGCATGCTCCATTCCCCATTCATGGAACGGATCCAAACAGCATGGCTCTCTATGGCTGGCCATTCCATCAGTACGGGAACCAGCGAGATAGGATCACACGGGTTGCAAACGGACCCCCGAGGCCTTCAAATTTGGCGACGCAGCAGGCCAAACATGGACTTTGCTTTGTCAGCCAGGCTGTCAGCGATGGCAAATTTACTTCTGACTGGCTTCATGGCCAGCTTGCCTCGTGTGATTTCGAGTTCTCTGTTGCGGGCTAACTAGGGCACTTTACTTCCTACCATCATCCCCCTGTGAAGATGCCTCCGCCTCCGCCTCCCCCGCCCATGTGTTTCCCCTTCTCGAACAAGCCCAGACACAGGGAAGCCAGCCCGCTCATCCGCACCGACTCGGAAAAGTCAGAAACTACGTCCAACAACTCAGATAATCGTTCGAATCGCTCCCACCATTCAGATGGTCGCAGCTCCAATCGTTCCCGTCACTCTGGTCGGCTCGTACGCTCGGGATCGTACTCCACAACACGCACCCTCTCCGACCCGGAGAAACTCGAGTTTGATTCTGACTCAGAAGCATACGATGTCCTACCTCCTCCCAACAACAACTCCAAGCTCTCCCAAATATCTCCCGTCGATACCAAACCCAGCCTATTCAGAGCCGATTCAAAGAAATCCACGAAATGGGGTTATGGATGGGGGGTTGGCAAGGTAAAGGATAGGGAGCGGGATCCCTTGGACAGGAGCCCCTCTATCAACTCTCAGCGATCCCCGCCACAATACAACTCCCCTACTCGTTCTTCTTCTAGGTCTAGCGGTAGCAAACGTCCTGCGCTCTTCTCGAACGATTCGTCTAGTACCCTTGTTGGGTCCGCTTTAGAGCGCAAGTTAGAAGCGGGATCGATCAAAGAACGTGTGGATACGAGTGACAGACTCGAGCAGATCCGCAAACTGATGGTGAAGGATAGTCTCGACTACTAGTGCGTAGTCTATATCTCGTTCCACTGCTTATCACATCATGAATCCCTTCCAGTGTCATTCCTACTGAGGATCCCCACCAATCTGAGTATGTCGCCGTCAGTGACAAACGCAGGGAATGGATTTCCGGGTAGGTGTACTCATCTCTTGGTTGTATTCTCTATCGCCTCATACTGGCACAGCTTCACTGGAAGTGCTGGCCAAGCCATTGTTTCTAAGACGGCAGCCTATCTCGTAACCGACTCCCGGTACTGGTTGCAGGCCCGCGAGGAATTAGATCCCAATTGGTATCTAATTCCGGCTGGTGCTGTTGATGGACCAAAAGATTGGGTAGATTGGCTAGTGGTGCGTGATTTGTAAAGTAGATCATGGTAGACATACTGAAAAATTATTGTAGGATCGTGCGAGAGATGCCAAGATCGGTATCGATGCTAGGATGGTCTCGCACGAAAAGGCGACTCAAATGATTTCGAGGTTGAACTCTAAAGGATCCAAGTTGGTTTTCCCCCCTCAGAACTTTGTGGATCTATGCTGGAAGGAAAAACCTTTACGCTCGAAGGATCCGATATTCGTCCAATCCTTAGACTTCACCGGCCGGGAAGCATCATCTAAGCTTTCTGAAGTACGACAATGGATCCGGGCACAGCCGCCAGCGGTGCCGACATACTCCAAGTCCCCACCCACTGCATCACAGATGCACGTTGGGACGCTTATCACTTCATTGTCAAACATTGGTATGCAGCCAAACTTGCTTTATTGCCATGCTGACGACTCCCCATCAGCGTATTTATTGAATCTGCGTGGATCTGACATACCTTTCAATCCTCTATTCTACGCCTATCTGTTCATTTCTGTTGACAGAGTCATCCTCTTCATGGATGCGGCTAAGCTCACTGACGATACCGAGGACTATTTACGCTCTCTCAGGGTAGAGAGAAGGGAATACAACGATGTCTGGGCGTTCCTCCGACGCAGGGAATGGGGGGAGGGAAAATTACTACTTTCCCCTGAGACCTCGTATGCGATCTCACTCATGCTGACCCATTTCCGCTACACCGTCGTGCCCTCCCACGTTGACGACATGAAGGCCGTCAAGAACGAAGTGGAATTAGACGGCCTGCGGCGTGCGTATCTACGTGATGGCGCTGCCTACGTGCGTTCCGCCGTTGCCTCACCCGTTTCATCTATCTCACGTCATTTCCTCCACAGGTTAAATGGCTTGCTTGGCTGGAACACAAGATCCATCAAGGCTACGATATCACTGAATGGGAAGCCGCGTGGCGGCTTACAGAATTCAGAAGGCAGAATAAGCACTACTGGGGCCTGGCTTACGAGAACATCTCTGCTAGCGGGCCCAATGCGGGTGAGTGATGCGTTCGGCGTGTCCGGTCCTTGTTCCGAATACTTTGTAGCATTGCCACATTATTCGCCAACTAAACAAGACGCAAGACTGATTGACCGAGAGACGCCCTACCTGAAGTACGTCTTCGGATCCTCTGGAGATACCTCTGATGAGTTTACCAGCGTTCTATTTCGTTAGCGACTCAGGTGGTCAGTACCGAGACGGCACGTGTGATACGACTCGCACAATCCATTTTGGTCGCCCATCACCAGACCAATCAGAGGCTTACACCCGCGTGTTACAGGGACACGTACGTCAACGGCGCTTCATCGATCAAATCCCCGCGTATCATCTAATCTTTACCCCAGATTGCCATCGATAGTGCTGTCTTTCCTGAAGGGACTACTGGCCTGCAATTGGATGTCCTCGCTCGTCGCGCCTTGTGGAAGGATGGGCTCAATTACCTTGTATGTATGCCCTCGTGTTCCCCGAGTACCTGTTTAACGTCATCGCAGCATGGCACGGGCCACGGCTTCGGGTCCTTCTTGAACGTCCACGAAGGACCCCATGGCTTTTCTACCAGCGTTCCTCTCGTCCCAGGACACGTTATCACCAATGAGCCCGGATTTTGTGCGTTTCTCGCTCGACCGATTACCATACTCTTTTCTGATGGAACTGTTACACTAGACCTCGAGAACAAATGGGGAATGCGTATTGAGTCAGCTTTGGTCGTTAGACGTGTGAAGGTTAGTCATGTTCGTTCACCACTGCCGTCTTAATATCCTGATTTGCGGCAAACTAGACCAAGGGCGAGTTCAGCGGTGATATCTGGCTTGGTTTTGAACGCCTTACCTGTGTGCCCATCCAAACTCGGATGGTGAAAGAAAATATGCTTACCAAGGAGGAGAAACAGTGGCTCAAGGTGAGCCACCGGCAACTTCCTCGCACCCGGCTGCTTACTCGATGCCCGTATATACAGGATCATAACAAGAAATGTCTTGAGAGACTAGAGCCATATCTCAAAGATGACAAACGTGCACTCAAGTGGCTCAAGCGTGAAGCTGAAAGAGGCATTGGGGTCGCTGGACCCGGCCCTGGCGGGATCACTATTGACTGGGATTAGCGCGCTATGCGGGTTTTCTGGCGTTTTCTTTTTCTGAGGGCCTGCGTGTTTTGTGGCGAGTACCTTCCGCTTACCCCCCGCTCTTGCGATACCTCCGACCTCCACTGGACCCGAACACATTTCTTGCCCTTACCTCCCACAGAAGGGCATTACTCTATCTTACGTTGCATGACTAACTAGAGGAACTCGTCGTAGGACTGTTCCCACTTATCGGCGCTTTTATGCCACCATGGATGGAATGATTTTGTTGATTTGTTTCTATATCTCTTAATATTATTGGGGCGTGTATTGTCATGCAGTACAAGGCACCATTTGTTTGTACGTACATTCTTGGGCCTTTCTTCGCTTTGTCTACTCTTGGCCTTCACCGCCCATACTCGTCTGCGGGAAGCCAATAGTGTTTCTACGGACGTAAAATAGATGTGGATTCACAATTCTACTTACGTCTACTATGACACCGTTCTTTGTGCTTCATCTTTTGTGAGCGGTCCCTTGGAAAGGACTATAATGATATCAGGCGATAAGGCGATCTGTGTCGAGTTCCTCGGACAGCCCAAGCCCCAACCCCAGCGTCCACTTGTCTATACCGTGACTTCTATTCCTAGACAACTTTACATTTCGGTTTCTGCATTCATCTCACCCGATCCACATACCTATCCGAGTTTGTCATTTTCTCGGCGGTACAGCTTGCATGATGGGGTAAGGAGAATCACGATGTCACATTTTCACGGCGCAACTATGTCCATTGGTCAGATAAGATAATGATCGTGTCGCATGACCACGTATAATCGGTTCCAGCTTGCATGCGGTTCTGTTCGTACAGCGAACCGAGGACGTGAGAGGACAAGGATGGGCTTCAGCTGGCCCTTGATGCCCCGAGTTTCCCCCGGCCCCACTTGGTGTCCGCATTGATGTCTCGACGTGCGTTCTTTCACCGAGCAGTTCTCCGCGGTCCGCGCTGCACCTGACACGGTGTTGCAGGATGGATAACGCCGGGCATCCCCTCGTGATCGTCCTTTCCACGGCGACACCGGGGGATGAGGGCACGGCGAACGACGCGGGATCAAAGTGCCATGTGGCGGGAATGTGAAAATCACGACACGGCGTCGAGTCAGGGGATCTGAACATGAGGCGTTGGAGCACGACGCTGAGTTCGGAGAGCTGGTCTGCAAGCGGTGCTCGGGCTGCCACTCTGAGTCTGAGTCAAGTCGCCCATGCGAGCGTACCGCAAGGAAGGCAGGGCAAGCGAGAGTTCCAGCGCAGGCAAAAGGAGGCGCCGTTCACTCGTCGGAAAGAATGACAATCAGAAGATAGACTGCAATGGTGTTGAAGAGACCGGGGAGGGCATATTCTTATCTTGTTTCACCCTTACCGGACCTCAAGGCCTCATGGTCAGTTTGGTCAGTTCGTGTTAGAGCGAGCCGGAAGCGCCACGGACTGCCAGTGTAGCGGTACGAGTGCGGTCGGTCGTGCGCGCACAACTCCAATAGTTCGAAGGACGGGGGGTGCCAGAGATGAATGGCTGGGATGTCTGCTAATTATTGCATTCGTTGTCGACCCGCTGGCGTTGCTGCCTTCAAGTTGGAGACTCATTAACCGCTCGATGGGGTGGGATTGTTTCGTCTTGCCAGTGACTCAGATGTCAAGCTTGTCAAGCAAGGGTTCGGTGATCGTAAATGGCATTTCGGTCCGATGTCTAATCAGGCATTTTGATACACCTCTTATCTCTCGCCCCTTCGCTAAAAGCCCTGTGTTCATGCCGACTCAACTCAGGCTGGCTAGTTTCAAACATTTTGGGCGTGACGGTCTGTTCCGTTAGGCCGACCACAGGTTTCAATCCGTCACAAGTCCGAGTTAGCGGGCTATACATATACAGGTCTCTCTATTATGCTCTGAGACAACACCCCCGCACTCAGCGCTTCTGTAAATTCTCGGTTTCCACCATGGTCTCTCTTTCATTTCCTTATTCGTACTCATGCTCACACTGGTACCAGCCAGTATCACCTTTCCAGAATGACCCAAATAATCCATTTCCTGTGCATGTGGTACTCTCGGTGCCCAAAAATATCAATCGTTACAGGCATCCAGGTACTAACACATATGTCAAATGGTGTGTCAGATGTTCTTGTGATTTTGCCTCACACAACTCGAATGCCAGCCTTGGTTTATAGGATCTATGATTCTACATTTTTCTATGGGGTGGCGGCAAATGCTGTCTGTGATATTATACTGTTTGGCCCCGGAGACTGGGGTATGTCTCTTATCCTCATCACTAAGCATTGCTGTTAAGCAAGCTTGTAGCTCACCCGGTGATGATGGGTATCCCAGTTGGTTTCACCATGACTCCTCTTAATATCCCTATTTGGGCACTCCCAGAAGATCCCTACCCATTCTTCCTTGGTTGTAAGTATATTTGTCATTTTGCACAAGTGCCATTACTATCTCCTGGAAGCTGATTGTCTTCACAAGTGTTTGTTCGAGGTTATGAAGTGCTCTCTATCACCAAGCTGTTTAGGATCTCCAACCCGCGTGGTAGAGTGATGTCCTGAGCTCCATGGCCATAGGATCATATTATTCCTGGACCCTTTAGGCCCTGGACAGGTTTGTGGTCTTGAAAAATCTCAATCTCAGGATCGATCGGAGCTGAAGTCGGTTCTGTTTTCGGTTTCGGTTTGGTCACATTTCTCTCTCTTGGCTTGCCTGTTTTGATCTCGCGATCATCCACCCTGTTTTCGCTTTTGTGGATACTCGCCTTTCTCAATGTCTGCTTTCTGTTTTCTGTTTCAGTTTGGTCACATTTGTCTCTCTTGGCTTTCCTGTTTTGATCTCACGATTGTCCCTCACCCAGTCGAGGTCAGATGTTTGCCTACTTTCGTCCTCGTAAGTCAGTCGGAAACTAACTCCGCCTTTTTCATCATTGCAACTTTCTCAATGTCTGCCTGTGGTCGGTCTCATTTTGTGGTCTTCGCGCATTTATGGGAACTGAGCGAGTTGTCTATGATAAATACAGATCATTTGGTGATTCCGTACGGTGTCACTGTTTTCGTCTGAATGATGGAGCCTGTGCTCCGTGTGGACCATTCTGTGGTCAGCACATCTGATTTGAATGAAGGGTTACGATTGGTCACGGCATGCCGTGCTGAATCCTTCGTCGACTGTGATATGTATCCTGACAGGCCATTTTTACCCGTCCTGGTGCCCGATATATATTATTCCTTCAGTGCACTTTCATATGTCAATCAGCGTGTATTGCGTGAGATCGCAGATCGTCATGGAATTGTATATGGTACTTCATATTCAAAGGACTGTCTGTGAAAGATTATTTGTGAACATTCTTGTGGTCAAGTTGTGGAGAAGTTTGCGAGGACATTTACTTTCTGTTTCGTGAATTGACTCGTCGTCATGTAATTGTTTCAACTGAGGTTGTCGGAAATGAATATGGATGTGACGTTGACCAGTCATACGTTTCCCAGCTTGCGATGGAGAGTGTGTCCCGCTTGTATCGAGATCAAACGGAGGCGTTCCCTGATATTCGCAGTTGACAGGATAAAGTTGACATCATATTGGCGTGGCAGAGTGCGATGAGTTTGTTTGAGCATCGTACTTCAGCTTGTGTATCCTACTCTACTTCCCCTATCCCTCCCATCCTCCGCTTTCACTCATCAATAGTAATGAGCTACGTATCTGAAGACACGGTCTTCTCTGCACATCCACGGTGGACTCTGCAATACCACGTCTTTCCAAACCCTTACCTCATCTACCATCACCTCTTTACCGCCAATACATTCCTTGCATATCAAAAATATACTTTGTGTGACGTCCAACTTCAAGCACCCAACCTTCTATGGATAGACGATCAACTTCTCCACAGTGGTAGACATAGATGCGAGATTAGCAAAGAATGTCCACATTCTTTTCGCCATAACCTTGACCTTGGTAACCTCCTTGCCTCTCTCCATCCCGAACAACCCCTCCGTAGTGACATCATCAATTTTCTGGTCGAAAGAAAAAGAGTTACATGGCAGTTAAGCAATGAACGCTGCGACGGACGCCGGTCTGTTGAAGCACACATCCCCACAATAACTCTCGTTGATGAAACATCTGCAAACCAGTAATGCTTTTTGAAAGACACTCAGCCGTTTCCTTCTTCTTCCCATCCTTCGTATTATAATTATTACTTGACAACTCTGTATCTCATCACCAGTGACGTAGCAGTGAACCAATGGCCATTTCCCTCTCCTTCTCGTCATTCATATTCTAATTAGCTTGACAACACTGTATCTCATCTTGTACAAATTCAATTATCTGTGACAAACAAAGCTGCAGACCGTGGGCCTCGACGGGTCTAGGTTTGCCCGGAGGGGCCGTCGAATTTGTAATTCTTCTAAAGATATTCAAACCCACAGAGGGAAATGTTTTGATCACCTAATTCCTGATTTTTACTCAGACGTTGTCAAGTAGTTAATGTTCAATGGCTCTTCTCATGGTTCAAAAGCACATTCTACTATGTACTTTTCTGGCCTCAAAAAATACAAAGGATACTTCCCCAAGTGGTATGCTCGACTCACCTTCCCCTCCTCCCTTCAAAGGGGACTTACCACTCAGAGCTTTCAGCTCGGCTAGCCATAAATCCATAGTTTTTCAGGGGGCTCATTTTAAGTTTCATCTTGTCTGCAGTATTGGTGTCAATAAGTCAAGTGCGGCTTCACCTCTCCGTCTCAGGGGTACTGTCACCCTGCCCTTGACTGATGTTTCGACGCTCTAGCCAAGACTGTTATTTGGTGTTTTCCATTTCAGGTCTGAGGTTTGAAGGTCGGAAACTTTTACATTCTGATGTGCTACAAATACGTACCTCTTTCCCTTCATGCTTTCAGTAGCTTCGGCCTTCCAGTTCTTCTTATGTCTTTGAGGTTTTTTTCCTCCCTGCTGGGGCTTTTGCTGCTTCAAATTTGCTATGGGTCTCAGCCAACCGGGCAATGTGGAGTTGCAATTTTGGTCCCCACTCAAGATGATGTTCTCAATATGGGGTCATGGGGTGAAATAATGTGGTATGTCGATGCGCTCTTTGTATGACTCATACACTTCATGCTTCCTATTTCACAGCCTGACGCTCAATGTGGATGCTGCGAGTTTAAATTGGGTTGCTTATATCACAAGAAGATATCCGGGTCAACGTGACTGGGTTGGTACGTCCCTCAGCAAGATCACTCAGTGTCACCATTAAGCAAGCATACATGTATAGAGTGCCTTGTGGCCGAAGGCAATGGGACTGTGAACAGTAATCCACTTGGAGCAAGGTTCAGAATGATGTATGTCGCATTCCTGATCCCCAACAATATCATTGAGGCCAGCAACTATTTTATAAAGAGTAAGTCTCAGGGTCCCACACGACCACCATTGCTACTATGATAGTAATATCTGACTTTCTTCATATGTTGAGTATTTTAAACGTCCAGATCTCACTTCTTGGAGCGGAAAGTTCAAAGTAGCTCGAGGTTAAAGTCCTGCTTGCTAGCACTTGGAGAGCTCTGAACCAATGCAAGAGAACGCTGGATGTGATTGTATGACAGTAGAATAAACTTGTAGGAAAATAGAAAACCACTGGCGCATTTAAGTATAGCCTGGCTCCCTGAGACTCGGACGATCAATCGATTAATAACTCACATCATGAAGTGTTGTGCGGTAACGCTTTCAAGTTTGACACATTGGCAATCTGGGGTGCTGATCTCAACATCTGAGGCAGTGACTATGACTCATCTAAATCATCTACAGCTTGAATGGCCCGAGAGCCTGAGATGGGATTGCTCAAATTTGTGCGAAGGTGGAGTGTCCACTGTCCAACAACTGTACTACTAGTAAATGCAATTGAATCAGAGTCTACTACTAGTACCACGCCATCAGTGGGAATTCTGAACATGTTCAATATGCGATGGCGCAGTCCTTGTTTACACAGCTCCTCGTCGGTCCCCTTGGTCAGCTATCAGCAAAATGGGATCTCACCCAAGTAATCCAGTTTAATCCAGTCTGTCGCATAACCAGACTCATTCAAAAGTTTGCAGTGTCGGATAAGTTTCCATAAGGCCATGCCAGTGGACATATTCTTCCGGTGCCGGCTGACTCAGCTTCTCATCAATATCATCCTTCAAATTCTCCTCTCCGTAGATCCATGTAGTGGGTTTCAAGTTATCTGTGCATTCATCTGACACATGTCATTGTGCCTGTCTCAGATGTTATACTATCCTTGTAACCTGAAACGTTGAAACTCACTGGCATAGAATCATGTATTTTGTACTGGCACTGCGGCAAGTAGCGTGATAACTGTCTCCCTTTCACGTCTTCAAACTTGCCTCGACCATTTCGACAATGACCCCCTTGTTTGTTTCCTTGTTTGCACTGATAGCTGTCGAATATCAAGTGGTATTTCTTATTCAGATATTCTTATCCTGATACCACTGATATCATATTATTCATTTTTATATTGGATAATCATTCGTTATTCATACGTCATACTAAGAGTCATCTTATATG
>JBBPLQ010000512.1:0-20195 GCA_038089855.1 Royoungia palumana
AGTGGAATAGACAACAAGAAATGGAACTTGATCAGTCTGTGGTGCAAGTGTCTGTCCAAGTTGGACAGGTGGGTAGCATGGGGAACAAGAAAAAGGACCTGATGAGTCCTTGGTGCAGGTGTCTGTCCAAGTCAGACAGGTTGAGTGAGTGTGTGAGTGAGTGAGTACTGTAAGTAAGTAGGTTATGCTCAAACCCTAGGGTTAAGAGCTCCCTAGGGAGAGGGGAAAGAGTCTCATAGAACATGATCTTAGTGTAGGAATGAAATATATGTTTCACGCACCAAGAGACGTTGAGTTAATCAACAGCGCATATAAAGATTTCGTGAGGAGATTTCGATGGCGCATGTTCTTTCTTATGCAAGGACAAACTGGTACCTATGACCCAGATTACGACGTGTCTCCGCCTTCAACCAAGGAGCCACCACTTTTACCGTTCTATCTGGAACTGGCATTGAAGCGTGGAAGAGCCTTTGTACATAACACTGTCGCCAAAATCCCGCTTCAAGAGGACGAGGTTGACCACTTCAAACCTCTCGGCCCTCGTCTAAACAAACTCCGGAAGTTCTTATCGGACAATCAATATGTTGTCACCGCTACGGATAAGAACCTGGGCATTGCGGTGTCAGAGAGGACCTGGATCATAGAAAATACCAAAGCTTGCCTTAGTAATCCTAAGGAATATCGTATTGTCTCAGAAATTGAGGCCAAGCAAATTCTTGATCGCAAATGCGATCAGATGAATATCCTTGCTGTGGAAGCGGAATTGCTAGAAGCGGACTACGGTACTGTATCGGATTTCTTCAAATCTAAAATTACCACTCCGGGCACGGAACACTACATACCGCGGTTTTACGGAATCCCAAAAATTCACAAGTATCCAGTGAAATTCCGTCCAATTCTCCCTTGCCATTCTGCTATCCAAAACCCTGCAGCTAAATTCTGCAGTAAAATTCTCAAACCGATTGTCCAATCGGCGCCGACCATTATACATGGCACCAAAGACTTGGCGATAAAATTGAGTCAACTGAAACTTCATCCAATGCGAAAATATTGGTTAATCACGGGAGACGTCGTCGCTTACTATCCGAATATCCCGCTCCAAAAATGTTTAGCTTACGTACTTGAGCTATTCAATGAATGGGCGGATTCGGATGAAACATTTCAACACGAAATGGAGCATGGCATAGCACCTATCGTAAGAAAGGTGTTTGAACACGCACTAGAAGTTGGTAATACTCAGTTGCTTACGCAGTTTGACGGGGTTGTTTACGAACAACTTAACGGACTAGCGATGGGAGTAGCAGACTCACCCGATCTCGCGAATCTATATGGGTGGTACTGTGAACGTCGCGAAAAAGTGCAACAGCACCCCGCTATAGCGTTCTACGGACGTTATATCGATGATTGTTTTGCTGTCGTCTATGCAGAGAGTGAAATGGATGCTCTCGACGTCGTTAAACAAATCGTTAAAATCGAGGACTGCGAAATTACTTGGAACGTTGGCACATACCAACCTTTCCTGGACATGTTGTTATACATTGATCCGTATACCCACAAATTGGAACACATGCCTTACAGGAAATCCAAGTCACATCAGGAACGTATCCCTTGGATATCTGCTCACCCTCTGGATGTCAAACGCGGGACATTTATTGGTGAAATGAGCCGTCTGGCAACCCTCAGCTCGAAGTTTGAACACTTCACGAAGGCCATAGACGGGCTGGTCGCCCTCTATGTAAGGAGGGGTTACCCCAGACCGCTTGTATTGAACTGGCGGAAAGTATATCTACGAAAGAGATGGCAAACACGCCTAACTATGCGTGAAGTGGTGGAGCAGCCGACTTTCGTACTTAAGTCAGAATTCAATACAGCTTGGGGATACTTCAACGCATCGGAATTTGGTGACACACTGTTCCAGTACACGCGTACTTGGCTTGATAAAGCGAGACGTGGCGAATTCTCTCGAGAATTCCCGCTGCCACCTCCAAACTATGCCGAAAGCATGGGTTGGCGTCCCACGATTCCCGGTCTCATCCCTGAAAAGGGCTCTGTGGCTGCGGAACTCTGGAACGCGGGGAAGTATCCTTACATCCCTGATCTGGCGGGTACCGGTATATTGGACAACACCCGAACATTGGTTTCTCGTCGAAAGACGTTTAACTTATCAATGTTATTAAACCTTTGGAAAAAGTGTGTCCTGGACGCACAGGAGATTCCACAGCCTAGGAACGGTCCAGTTCCTCCCCCCGACACACGTCTGGCTGTGATTCCATTACCGCCCGTGGATGAAGCTACTTCCTCAACTCGTCGGCATCCTTCGGGACGCATGATGGATGTTTCGGACGACGAGCACGGACCACAGCGGCGATCTCCTAGTCCTATCATGGACTATAACGACGACACTATCGGTCATTATTTCCGTGTAGGGAATCGGTGATCGGAGAAAGGCGAACCCCCCGGACTATAAGTGCAAACCTTCGGGTCAAAGCCAGGTTAGGGGTGGCCCACCGCTCTAACTTTCATCCTCTACGGAGTTTCCCGAAAGGATTTAGTGACAGGTGTCTAGACTACACTGGCTTTTTAATATGTAAGATTCCCGCCATCGTGCGGGCCAGTAGCAGGGTAGTACGAAGTCTTCGTGATGGATACTTTAAAGCGTGTGCCTAGGGCCACCGCCCCGTAGTCGAAACTCAAGCAATTATGATGGACTAACTTGCCTATTGGCGAAACGCTAGGCTTCTTGTCCGGTGAACGGCCGTATAGTGTGCCGCATTGAACGAACCCGAACGGACCCTTCGAGGCCTCTAGTACGGAACTCGCGCTTTGCATCAGCCACTGGTTCTATGTAACCCAAACTTGAAGTTAGGCGTTGATCCTACTGGCTGACTTGTCTGTCGCTTTGCTAGTAGAACGTTATGTGTTAATTTCGATGCATAATAGACGGTAAGTACTACTGTATGTCTTGTCCCTTCAACAGACATACTAACCACGTGCTTTTGGATAACCGAAACTCACATCCAAAACTCCGCTCACGTGAGTAGTACACCTTTCTATGTTTTATATAAACATATGAACTAATTGTCAAACGTATAGCTAACGTTAACCTCGCGCTTCGTGCTCGATTAACCGGCTCTCTCCGTTTTGGATGTTTCGTTTCGGTTCCCACGCTTCGGCGGATCCCGGACCGGATTACGTAATCATTCCCACGCCAAGAAGCCGCTCCGTGAGAGAATTCCCACACCCATGGGAGCCAGATCTTCCCGATTTGGTAGGTCTAACCCTAGATCTCACACTCCATGGATACAATCGCAAATCGGATCAAATGGAAGCGAAACATTCAACCGGTAAGGTTTGAAACGTTGTTTGACATGAGAATATTCCCACAGGTTGCTTCCTCGGATCAACCGGAACATCGGCATTAGAACCCCTCCGTGGAAAACTGTACACGGTTGTCACCTCGTGTGAAAGATAACGGAATTAGAAGGTATTCCCCCTTCTTCTCTTGTGTTCAGCTGACACGCTGCCATATGATTGTGACGCATTTGGTAACGTGCATTCTCACCTTATCAATAAGGATTAGTTGACCATCTATTATTCCCACCCATACTGAATTCTATATAAGACAGTATGTGGACGCTTGTTCTGATTGAACCATAAGAGGTCTGATGAGTCATTTTGACGAAACAGGTGTGCGAAGGAGCGAAACTCCTTGCACTGTAACCTCGGTTGCAAAATCACCCATCCAGCAAACTTTGGTCGCACCTCCTCCGCCTTCGGCGTCGTCGGTGCTCCTCTCCTAACCCTTTTAATTCTTCGTTGGCGCCGGGCGCAGATAGGGACAAACATGCATGATGAAACCATGATATAAGAACATACTCTGGTGCATGCCTGTCATCCATACAAGCCTTTGTAATTTCTCTGAGACAGTCGACCATGAGCTTTGCATGCCACGTAGCGGGAGAATAAAAGAGGGTGTCCGACCGGGTCTGGTCGGTAAGAAAGTCTCGTAGTGATGCATGATAGAATTCGATCCCTTTTGCATTGTCCTCAGGAACCTGAAGGATAGAGTGGCACCCATCTAAGGCTGCGCGGATGTCATGAGTCTCTAGAAGCTCAATCTTCTTCTCGCCATGTAGAATCTTGGAGAGATCCTCAACGGCGAGTGGGTATTGAAGGTACATCAAGCTTCCCATGACGATGTTAAAATACTTGTACTCCCTGGCCGCGTTGATAACCTGAGCGTATAAGTAGTCCAAACCTGTATGAGCGCTCAGAACGTCCTGCAACAGTGTCTCTGGGGCACCTTTCCCCCCAATATATCGGACAGCCGTAGCAGCGTACACAAATAGGCCTTGTGACTTCTTCACAAGTTGGTCGACGGACGATTTCGATGGCCAATCCGACAGCCTTTTGGGCTGGTGGCGCTGTTGTCTTGGCCTAACCTTCGCAAGCTCTTGGACAAAGTATCTTTGAATATCCTCCTCCGATTCTGTAAGAAAAAAAGACAGAACATCGCCGCACCCGCCACCCAGATTAGGGGCAAAACAGTCTGCGATGTTAGGCTCGGGTCGACTGGTAAGGAGGAATCGAAAGGGTGTTTTGTTCTTGCGAAGCCACTCAATGAGCCGGCATATTCTCCGTTGATCGGCGCATTCATCGAGTCCATCGATAACGACCAGATAGGTCTTGGCTGGACTGACATTGGCGATGGGTACGTGGACGAGAAGACATTTCGAGAGCTGATTCTCTAGCGAAAGTCTCGAGAGCGGATCCATGGACGCTGGAGAACGGTTCAGAGCTTCCTCTATTTGCTTTCTTGCTAACGGACTCTTCTCCGCGATTTGCCACGCTAGGGTAGCCGTAAGTTTATCGATGTTTTCGCGGTCTCCTGCCTTCCTCCAGAAAAAGAAAGTCGCCGCTAGTCGTCCGCGGTCGTTGTATTCTTTTGCAATGGTATGTGCCACCGTGGTTTTGCCAGTACCTGCAGGACCACTCAACCAGCATATGCGGGGGCTTGTACTGCTATCGGCCCACAATCGAACGTTGTGTAGTATTTTGGTGCGGGTCTCGGGTTGGCATGTGACAGCATGCTCGTCCTCTCTCTCGGCAGAATCATAGAGGGCATCTTGGACAAAACGGGGGCGCAAGAGGTCGAATACCGTATGTCGCACTGTGCAGAAGTAAGTTTAACCTGCACCACTTCCAATCTCAGACTCACAGTCACCTGTGCTGTTCTGAATTATAGCAACTCCGCCACCTGTTCCTCCGCCACCGCCAACACTTCCACTTCCACCGGATCCACCGGATCCACCTACGAAGAGATTAATGGGCAAAATTAGAGAGATAAATGGCGTTGCCTGTAATATTCCCTGTAATATATACGCAGAGGTTACCGTTGGTCATCACATTGAGTCGACTGACATACCAAAGTTGTTGATAATCGTTGGAGGAGCCGACGCCATGGTTGGGGGAGTAAGTGAGATGGTCGTGCTAAGGTGCGGATGCTGCGTGCAGTCGTCCGCTTGCTAATCTCGGCTCCAGATGCACCGGAGTTTTAAATCGCACCAAAACAAGAATCTGATTCAAAACGACACGTTCTAGGGCACAAACGCGTGACTGAACCTTACATTTGTTTGACCTAACTACATCAACACCCCGATCACCGTGTCTATACCACAACTAGTGCATGTATGGCCCAGCTGCCATGTCTATCTCCCAGCCTCGTCGTTCACACCCCAACCACCACACCTACATAATAACCACCCATCTACATTCCAACCACTGCTTCTATGGCCCAACTACCTCATCTACAGCGCAACCGCTTCGTCTACCCCGTTTGCAGCCAACCTGCATTACCTATAGTCCCAACGTTTGCATGAATGCAGGCATGAGTGCATATGCAGACGTTAACGCGTGCTTGCTCTTCGGCATGTCTATACGACTATCCATGCTCACTCCTATCGTAGTCGACAGCACCGATGGTCTTCACACGAATAATCTGCTCAAATTCCTGTATTTACAGTAATCCTTTCCCATTCAGATCGACTCCATATGCGTCTTTCTAGGGCTTCAAATCGCCTTCGACGCCATCAATGCCTCCTGGCCCTCCTGGCCTTTCAGCTCAGCTCGACACGTTCGCATCGACACAACAGCGTTCTCCGATGCCTCTGGCGGTCCCCTGGAGCCTGTAAATGTTGTTTGGCACGTCTGTTCCACCTGCCGACTCGTCTAGCTCGCTCTGGGTTCCTTCAGGTGAATTCTCTTGCACCCTTTGTCCAACTGTTCGCGTGCACGTTCCGCACGTTATGCAGCGTCGTCGACCCGTTGCCATCAACTTCGACACTCCTCGACAGCCTCGACGCGTTTTGTTGCCTCCTGGGCCATCCAGTTCATCCGGAGTTCCAACTGGCAAGTCTTATTTGCTCCTGCATCCCAGTGCTTCGTGAGGCCACACTTAACGCGTTCTTCAGGTTTTTCAGCACGTTTCCAACGTCCTCGACACCTTTGGACACTCTTGACGCATCCGCTTCGATCCCAGATCGCATGGGTCGTTACTAGTAGCCGCCCTTTGTGAACTCCTCCGCTCTAACCGTCCGCTCTGACGTACCTCGCAGCCCCTTCCACTGTTTCTTGACATTCTCGACGCCCCTTTGCACTCTCGATGTGCCTGCATCGCCGTTAGTATGCTCGACGTCACCGCTCATGTACCCAGGCTGGTCATTAGGTGAGCAGCTCGGGTCTGACCATTGCCCCCGTTCGTGTGCCCATACTGACATCGTCTGCACGTCCTCAGGTCGGTTCCGCGGATCCTGGTCGCACCTCGAGCACCTTCAGATACGTTTGTGCGTTCTCGCTTGCGTGCATCTGCGTTGACGCGTCCAGTGGCTTCCACAGCCTATCCGCGACGTACGTCTTCCACTGGCGCTGCTGCATCTGGCACGTTACCATAACGCGAGTGACCTCAGCGTTGACCCTCGCACGCCAGGCATGCTCCCCCTCGAGCCCGACGCTCGAGGACTCCCTCTGGGACTTGCCCTGTGCGTTATCAGGTAAGTCTCCAGTTCTTCCATGAATTGGCCGCTATTTTTATGCATTCCAACGTTCTGGAAGTTCAAGTAGTGTCCGACATCACCTTTCGCCTCCTGGTCCTGATTTGCTTGCTTGCCAGCTAGCGTCCGCCTTTTGACTCGTTTCTGGGTCGTAATGTGCGCTGCCACCGATACTCTCCTGTCGATACCAACGCCATCGCCGGTTTTCGCGGCTCTGATAGTCCTCAGCATCGCCCACCGCCTCCTGTACCTGACCTACATCTTGACTTGACGTGTTCGCTCCCGTGGCCTCTGGGAGTTCCCTAGAACCGCCTGGGACGATGGCTTCGCCTCCCAGGCGAGTACTTTGAGCTCTGCGTCTCTGTCCGTTGCTCCGTCCATTCTGACTTATTTGGCATGTTGTTCGACTCGATCTCAACATCCTCAACACGTTTCGATCGTTTCGGCATGTCCGCTTTGTCTCCTGGATCGTTAGGGTTACCTGTACTAAGCACTCTGGTGAGTCTTCTTCATCTGTGCCTTCTGGCTATTCGGGTAGATGTACTGACGTGCTCTTCACACTTTCCAGATGTTTCTGGTGCCTCTGATACCTCAAGCTCTGCGCTTGGGGTTCTGTCCAGCGGCCTGTCCAGCGTGCTGCTGGGGTCTCCGTGGTCCGTCGACACCCCTCCCGTGCCTGTCGTGTTTGTCTCGGCACTGGCAGCCTTGAGGTCCTAGCTTGCATGCGGTAGACATCCCCACTCTCGAGCTCTAAAATTTCTTCTGGGACTGCGTGGATTGCTCAGGTACATTCGTCACCTTGTGCTTGAACCATCCGTGCTGACCCACCTTCTCTCCGGCTAGCGCTTCCAAATCGATTTATTCCAACTCGTAGCGCTCACCGGTTGCTGTACTGACCATCCGGCATCTTGTCCCATAAATATGGAAGCCGTCTCCATCGATCTTGCGGTTCCTATCGCCTCTAACGTCAACCAACGCCTCCTGGACCTTGACTTTGCTTCCTGGATGTGTGGCTCATCTCAATGCGTTCGTCTCAATGCTGCGCCGCCTCCCAGCGCCTGCGGGATATTCATGGACACTTTGGAAGCCGTTCGAAACTTCCGTTCCGCCGCCCATCTCGTCCAGCTCACTCCAAGCCATTCTAGGTGTGTCCTCTGGATTCTGGCCCACTGGCCGTTTGTGCATTCAATCTGACATCTTCTACAGCTTCTTCGGCTCTCTACAAACGTCCCTGACGCTTTTAACATGTCCACATCACTTCTCGCTTCACCCTTCCGTCCGGATTCTCCACTCTTCCCCCGCTACTCCTACGACTACTCACCCTCCCCTTACTCCTCCTATGACGCACTCTTTTTCCCTCCCCCTGCTCACTCTGACACCAACGACCATCTCTTTAAAGAATAACAACCCTGGCAGCTTCAATAGTCCTGAACCTATTATACGAACTTGTCCAACTCCGCTAGTGTCATAACAGGGCCGCCTCGAAACGAGACCGCTTTGTCACCAAATAAAGGAGAGGGGGGCGTCCGGGGAGAGTTCATCTGACGACCGATGAGAGTCGCGAGCAACAGTCAGGGACGCATCAGTCATCTCGCTGCTGACCAACGAGACGACGGTGCTCGTTCGCTGGTGCCGATGTGCAATCTCTGTGCTTGTGTTGATTGTTTGCGCCAGGTTGATCGAGAAGGCCACGGGACACCGGATTCAGAGCTTCATACATGCAAGAAGACGAACCCGCTCGGGAGTAAATAATGTGGTGTGGTTGCAAGTCTACGGGTCGCCTGGATAGAGTGGTGATACGAAGGCGGGGCTGCACGATCAATGAAGACTGTGAATTGTTGCTCCACATAAGTAGTGACCCTGTCCACCACGCCACGCCGAAGTATATGCTTTCCAGTCGTCCTCCATATCGACCGAGAACGGTATCTATCATACGCATCCACTACATCGTTCCCGTGCTGAGTCCACTCTGTGCTCATCGTCGGGCGTGTACATCTGCATCCCGTACCGCCGCACACGTCGTTTCGCCATCGTGGCATTTTCGGCGTGCCTCATTCTTGCGTGCTTTGCATGCGCGTACTGGTCATATTCGACGAGGTACAGTCATCCCGCTCCGTCTCTGCGCATTCTTTCGATCTTGCTCATTCGGACTTATACAGTCAACGTGTCCTAGCGCGACACATCGGAAGGGCATGACCCGCCACACCAGGATCCTGCCTCATTCCCATTCGACACTACGTTCGATATCCTCGACGAATCCGACACACATCTCAGCACCCTCCGCGCCAACTCTACGACCACCTATCTCACCTACCTGCTCCACAGCGGTCTCCACAACCAACGCACCGCTCTCGAAAACGCCTTCACACTCACTTTTTTTCTTAATCGTACCTCCTCGTTCTGCCCGCTTGTCTTGATCCTAAAGCCCTTCGCTACGTCCGCTCTCGCGCACTCGCCCGGATGTTCCGACCGAATGATAAACAGCAAGGACGGAGTCATTGCGCACATATGCCAATGGACATACCATCACCGGATAAATGTGTAGATTACATGCTCGTCCCGTGGGCCTGGCGCGTGGATTTGGGGCCGATCAAGTCCCGGAAAGCTTTTGTACACATCTCAAACCAGACCATGGAGTGGATAGAAGAAGGATTGCGCGTCCATCCCAACGAAACGCGCTCTGTCCTCGACTCTGAGCCATGTGAATTTCAATTTGTGGGCACCCCGAGTCCCGTGCAAGGGCGACAAATACCTCCACACCATTCTGATCGATACGCTTGCAGCGGCATTTGAATGTCTCATTTAACTTGGCACACTCTTTGGTTCTTCACAGTTCCGACTTGGGAAGGTCGAGGAGCGATGGTTTCGGAGCAACATAAGGCGGCACGCCGTGGAGCAGATTGGGAAACCTTTGGAGGAACGTACGTGGCCGCACACGTCCATGTAGGCGATGGCCGTTTCCAAGCAGGTGCACAGAGAAACGTGAGCCTCGTCTGGTGGAAACTCGCACGGGGCGTTCTGGGGTTGGATGCAAAAACGGCGTCGACACTGGAAAGACATGTCCTGCCCCAAGTAAAGATGGTCGCTGACAATGACGATAGCGAGGATGCGAATATCGAAGATATATTTGGCGCCAGAGGTATCTCTGGACAATCCTAGCCTGAGGGTATCCCACCCACAACTCCCACCTCTCCCGAGCACGTTCCCTCCCAAGCCCTCCTGCCGCGACCCACTCCATACGGCACGAAGCCTCCGGCGTCTCAATATTTCGCTCTTCTTCGCGACTAACACAGAACACGGCCTGGACGACCTGCTACTGACTCCTTTGGTGCGTACGTTTCCGTGCGCGTTTATCCTGACATCGCTTAAGAGCGAGACGACAGTTTTGGATAGGTTGTGGAACGGGTACGATGACACACCTCTGGCCGGGCACGTAGTGCCGATCGTAAATGCGTTGGTAACGGGCAAGGCATGTGCAATAGTTGGGACCCATCACATTGCGTCCAAAATCAGCACTCGTAAAGACCACCAAGTAAATCAAGATATCCAGGATGACGCTAGAATACATGCGTTCGCCTGCCGGTCGTCGATAGTTGATCGAATCGGCCGTCCGCGGTGCGCCTACTAGAAGAAAGAATTATCGGCACGCTGGCGCTCGACGATCTCACACGCAGGCCATCCATCAATATTTCAATCGTGTTCTTCATGCTCATGAGCTGGCCGAGACGAACAGTAAGCCGGACGATCGGTGCCCGAATCCCAAGACCTCTCTGAATGCCGATGAACATACTCCTTCATCGATCATCCGTGGGGTCCGCGGAGAAGATCGAGACCAGACACGTTGTCCAGCGTCACTCGTGCGAGCTGCTTGACAGAGGACGACTGTGACCAATCCGACTACCATATTCATGTATGTTCTCTCCCATTTTTTCTCCTGATGCTGCATTCATAACTCCCCGAACAAGCTCGTCTCGTCAAGAGCAATGCCCTTGCCACACTTCAAAACAATCCCGCTCTTCAAGGTTTAACGGTGGCCCCATATCAACTTATTCATTAACTTCTTTCTTTCCCGCATTCACCGAAGCCACTGTGGCGACGGATTAAAAAAACCACTGGTCTGCCCAGATGCCAAGCACCCTCTCTTTCCAGATACCTCCTTTCTGTGTCCCCTTTTAACAGTCGAGACTTGTGCGTACTATTCCACATCAGCCGCCAGGGCCTGATGTCTTCTCCAAGCGCTATGCTCGTCGGTGGGAAGTGAATGAGTTGGTTTCTTTACCTGCGACCGGCGATGAAGCGCGTGGGACTGGTCCTGGATAAGGATCGTTCATGTGCCGGCGAGAACGATGTCAAATAGGGGAAACTTCCCCGTGTTCAGGTCGGGTGCCCTGATCACTCGCAGTAGATATTGCAATGCAAAGGAGAACGCGAGGTCTAAGGGATGTGGAGGTGCTCTTCGTAGAATGTATCCTGTAATTCGCGTAGGTCCATAGCAAGATCGAGACGTACAGAAGGCGTGGTTTCAAGTCTCTTCAATTCAAACTTAGTAAATACGATCATGGTGTGACCTGGAATGATATATCAATCACCACAATACACTTACGCACGTTTCTCTCAAATCCAGGATTAGATATAGACATGAAGTCGACCCTTGGTGAGAAATGAAGTTCAGGTCACGAACCCGGATATGCCACAATAGAGCACTTGGGTACACACCTTGTCAAATTTGGGGGGCCTTGCTCCCACCGACGTGCCCGACGCAGTACTCTCTGCGGCACCTAGCTGATCCATCTTATCCATCCAAGCGAGACAACTCCCCCCTCTGGTATCGCCCCGAGATCCGCCAACAGCGGGAACAAGAAAAGTCGGCCCAGTCTCACCAAATAGTATCCTTGTGGGGACATATGCTCCTTGACTATCCGACGAAGCCTTTCGATACAAGATTGCTGCAGATCTCCTCATCGGACGGTTTGCACTTGTCGAGAGGGGCTTGACGATACCGATTTCCACAACGGGAAAACCTGGAATGTTTGTGAGACCGACGACACTCGCGAAAACCGCTGCATACCATAAGTATGTGCTCGCAAAACTTGCCACATTTGAAATTTGAACGGTTGACCGGTTGACCATCGATACAGATCCGTGGGAATTGTCACTCATAATTAGTGTACTGCTAATGTTTTCAAGTTCGGCCAAGCTTCAACGAAAGAAAACCTGTATTGGCGGACCAATGTCTTCGAGAGACTCCACCTGCTAAACATACCCGTGACCTAACCGGATATCTTCAAGCCCACGTCAACGGTCCACGGCGGCGGATCAAGGTCCTCGAGAGAACCCCATCGGGTCATCTTCAGGTCCAACCAGCTTGTCTAATGTAGTGACAACGATCCAATATGATGTTTACCATCTCACCCTCTTCCTTTCAATTTGCTCAGGATGACGGTGAGCTTTCCCCGACGCAGCTTCACCCCTGTTCTAATCATTCTTGGTTCCGATCAGCAATAACACTTGTGCTTTAGAATGAACGACTCACGTTCGTCACGGTGATGTGATGGTTGGCTGTGAGCACGCCGACCGTCGTCAAGCGTCTCTCCTTCTCTTCCAATCCCCTTCCTAGGACGCGCTCAACGTCGCCCTACTCCAAGATGCTGAGTCAAGCAACGACCCAAGGCGCGATCCGGGCCGCTGAACTGGAATCCTTTTGTGCATTCACAAGCCGCGCACTACGCCACCAAACTTCTAACACGCTCTGTTACTAACTTCAGATTGTCACGACAGACTCCGGGATGAGAGAGATAGACGAAAAGCAAGAGCTTGGATGGATCACCCCACCCCAGTTGATACTCGCCACTATTTTCGAGCGCGTGCCATATCATTGTCCATTCGCCCTTGTTGATATTCTCGTTACACCCTGCTCTGTCTCACGCTACCTTAGTCTTTAGCAGACCTAACTACTTGTTGTGTGCCCTTCAAGTTCGCGGTGATCGGAATTGTGTTTATCCCCCACGCGTCCCAATCTGACTGCGAGAGAATGGGGTTTGTTTCCATCCTTCTGTGTGAATGGGAGATTTCCATGCGGAGAAGATCAAGCGATGTTCCGGAATGTAATTCCGCCAGGGCATCGTACTCAGACTGGTCGAGATGTACACACCTCAGGCGCTGATGGTCACACACTTCCTGTGATGCATGTGGTTCATATTGTCAGTAGTGCGACTGCATGACCTCAAGCCATCTAGAAACCTTGATTGGGAAACATACCAACCACCAGAGCTTAACACCGTTTCTCGCAATGCTAAGCCCACGGAAAAACGTGCGAGCGTTGGTATATGGAAGTTTTCATTGATTGGGATGATATGTGTGGGCCCGATTCATCTCGGTCACAATCCGGCGTATTGGAAGCAAATACTTGTGGGTATGTAGTCTTGTCGACAGTTACCGAGGAATCCGCGGATTTCTATAAAGTGAAGACTCATATCGCGAACGCCACCCTCTTCCTAGTTACTGGTTACCGAATATGCTCTGACGCGGCGAGTCGATGTATCTATGCTAGGCATTGGTGATGGTGGTAAGTTTCAAAATTTTGGAATATACCTTTATCCGACTTCAACTTCAAGGTAACCTTTCGGCTATTCAAACTACTGCACAGTGTGTGTCTGATCCACCTGTGATCGAAGTACAGGGTCATCGTGACCCATTTCACGCGGTAGCTATAGGACCGAGTGCAGAGTGCACGACAGTGGGGAAGTAAATCAGTATTGTTTAGCCCATTGTTCCGTCCTTCTTTGTTTTGAAAAACTGCCGGTCAAGGATACCACTCCAGCTAAGAATTCCTTGCGACCATGTTCATCCCGCTGGCCGCATTGTACACATCCAGGCGTATAGTGTTTCGCATTCCCATTCGATGAAAGTGTCGGCTCACATGATACCGGCTTTGCCGAGAGCGCAACATCGCCGTAATGGGTAAGTTAGGTAGTTACCTCAAGTGCATCACCACGGTGCTGAGTAACCATTCCCGGAGACTAGGTAAGATCTATGTCTCAACGTGACGAATTACTCAACATGTTCTTTGACTTCCTCGACAACAGCGAAGTTCTGAAAACTGCCTGAATGGAACTACCATCAAACACGAGACTGGCGGATCCCTCACTGGCAATAGACCTATGGCGATTCATGAAACTCGGAAGTACGACTCTAAGGATCGGCGAGTTCGTCGTCAAGGCAAGAATGCACATCTTAGATGTTGGTTCTCTTAATTAACTATCAGCAATCTAGACCGCCGCATAGACATCTATACCAAAGGCGACAGCATTGAGCACCCCGTTGTAGGTATGTAGGTAGGTGTACACCCATCAACTGATTGGCCTGTCTAGACCCAAATGGCGGCATGCCTGTGAAGCACTTCCCTTCAAAGAATTTTAGCCATCGCTCCAGTATGTAGGGGACCAAACGAGCCACCCAAGGTCATGCGCGTGAGTTAGCCGATGGTTAACTTCTCCCTCATGCTATACCGCATACGTAGAACTGCATTGTTATCCCGGGTGTTTTATTGTCATTCTACCTGCGTTTTCTTCGTGTTGATCCATTAAAGCTGATCAACATGGCCTGTACGTTTTACGCGACGTTTTCAATCCACTATGCCTACCTTTTACCTCTGCGCCTGAGTCTGACAAGCGTGTGCGAGTGGGTGGTCGGGGTCCGAGTTCCAATTGCCCGAAACACACGCTGTCAAAATGCGGAGCGATCACATCACCCAGCTACATATCTGAAACTTGCCCATTTTTGTACACACGACCTTTGAAAAGCATCATCATCTACTCAGCCAAGTTCCTCGTACCATGGCCAATTATCCAACGCATCCCTATACTACAATGCCCGCGCAGCCCTCGAACCGTTCGGATCTCGAACACGATCAGTCAGTGGACGATGATGTAGCATCCAAGAAGAAGAAGACAGCAAAGAGACGGAAGGTTAACCATGCCTGTCTCTATTGTCGTCGCAGTCATATGACTTGTGACGAAGGCCGCCCGTGCCAGCGCTGGTGCGTGTAATCTTGCATGTCCGATCCGCGACCGATTTTTCTACCAGCATCAAGCGTGAAATCGGGCATCTATGCCACGACGAGCAGCGGCCACCGAAGAGCAAGCAAGAGTTGACAATGTCACAGAGCAGTGCAGATTCTTCCCGGATCATACCCCGTGAGTAGTCCTCCAGCGTTCAGCCTTTACTGGTGACGAGATGTGCTACAGAACAAGTGTACGGGAACACTACTCCACAGCAATCTACTTGGTCCATGAACGTATCTCAGAATACATTCCTCTACCAACCAGAAACCCTAGGAAACGAGTTTTCTGTTCTCACGTACGTATTTGAAAGACCTTTTTTACTGCTTTTTGACGGCGCTCTTACAATAGCGACTTTTTGGAGACGCTTGATGACGGCTCCTTCTTCACCTCCTCTCAGACCGTGACGCCATCACTCATGTCGGCACCATCTTACCCTGACCCACCAGTAGACAACGTCACCAACCCCTACATTGCTCAACCGACACCAGTCGCTGATCCATCATCGACTGGCGCGACAGCCGAACCACCAGTCCCACCACCAGAGGAACCAACTCCCCCACTGCTCCCCTCGGCGAGTAAGACGGAAAAATTCCTTCTCACTGCGGCGGATCAAGAGTCTGGCTCAAGAGACGAGCGCTTGAACCGTGTCATCCGAAGCAAGTACGAGGCAGGCCTGTTGAAACCTTATGACTACGTCAAGGGCTATGCTCGTCTGTCGAGATGGATGGACCGCAAGTAGGTCATCTTTTATGATTGGCCATGGCCATTTTGTGACGACCCATCTCAGCGTCTCAAGGCAATCGAAGCAGCAAATTCTCCAACCCTTGTCTGTTCTCCGGCCAAAGTTCAGGGTGAGTAGAGCGGCCCGAGATGAACATCACCTCACATTCGTCTTGCAGGCTGTCGCACAATCTCTCCGGGATATCGTTAGTAGAGTCGTTTAAATCGTAGCTACTCCTTTGACCGTTCATTCACAGGACTTGGTCTTCATCGAAGAAGCCTTCGAACGCCTTTTGCTTGATTATGATCGCGTGTTTTCGGCCATGGGCGTGCCCGCATGCCTTTGGCGCCGAACAGGCGAGATATACAAGGGTAACCGTGAATTCACCGAGCTGGTCGGCGTGGACGGATACATGATGCGTGACGTGAGCATCCATATATTTGTCCACATGTGTCTATTTGACGCGGTCCGAAGGGCCGCCTTTGTATATACGAGTTGATGGCAGAAGAATCGGCTGTCAATTATTGGGAGGTATGTCAGCATGAACGACGCATGGACGCGCATCTCACCGCTTTGACAGAAATATGGTCATGTCGCGTTCGACTCCACTCAAAAAGCAGTCCTCACTTCCTGCGTGTTGCGATATAAACCTGTGATCAACACCTCATTGGACCGAAAGAAGCTTGGCGGCGAAGATACTCCCAACGAAGAAGGCTTTGTCAACTGTTGCTTCTCGTTCACGATCCGGCGCGACAAATGGGGCATTCCGAGCATGATCGTGGGCAACTTCATCAAGTGCTGATCTCATTCCAGAGTGTAGTAGCATGGCAACCATGGAATATGTGATGTGATCGGCATTTATGCATTAGACCTTGTTGGATAGTTGTTATAGTAATATTCATGAATTCTTCTTCTACTACCACACAGTAATTGATCGTGATCGCTATTTTATTCGGCCATCTCCTCAGGTGGGGGACCTTGTTGCTCTTTTTCTTTTCGTGTGGCTTGCACGATATCATCGACACGGAGCAGCATGCGAGCAGCCTGGAGACACAGATAGATTAGTCTACTGTAACGCCAGCAAGAGAAGGGCACAAACCTCGATTGCCGTCTTGAGTATTTGAATCTAGACGGGGATATTAGAAATAGCGACAAGACGTGATCGCCGCACAAGCGTACCTTGACGCTCGCACTCTCATACAGCCCATACGATTTCATATCTACGATCTTTCCCGTCTCTCCATCCACACCCCACGAATGTTCACCATTCGCATGTTTGGCTCTCAGCTCCGTCAACACTCGGATCGCGTTACCCCCGCTGTTCTGAACGAGCGTTCTGGGGATGACTTCCATCGCATCGGCAACAGCTCTGAATGGCCAGCCTTCGACGCCTGTCACACTTCTCGCCTTTGCATGGAGTCCAACGCTGATAGCCATTTCTGTTGCGCCGCCCCCGGGTGCAAGGATTGGGTTAAAGTACACGTTACGCGCAACGGAGAGGGCATCTGCAAGGTTGCGGTCTATTTCGTTGAGAATATCCTTTGAGGGTCCACGGAGAAGAATCGTGCATGCTTTGGGGTTAGTACATTCAGTGAGGAAAGTAAAATATCTAGAATGAATTAGGGCATAAGCCTCGTGTTGTAATCGATCGACGAAAGAGACGTACTCATCCCCCATTTTTTCGATGTGAAACAATCCGCATCCAGTGCCCACGTCCGATTCTCGAAGATCTTCTACTCGATTGACGATTGTGGCGCCAACGGCAAGTGCGATTCGATTATTATCTGACTTGCGGACACGTCGGATGGCGGAAACATTGGCACGCTCGAAGACGTGCTGAGCCGTATCTATGACACGTCATGGGCACGCGCAGCTTATGATATCGCGGGGATTGGCTAACCGGAGATGCCCTTTTCCGTGATTACAAGGTCGGGCTGGAATTCCAGGATGCGCTTGCATTGCGCGATCACTTGTTCCTCCTCGATTTCTTGTGCGCGGGCCCAGTCACTTTCCTTGGAAAACTCCATATTAGTTTGACTCTCTCCTTTTTTATACTCCAGCGGACAATCCAACAGTATAATGCGCGGGTTTTTAATTCGCCTGCGCATGTTGGGATGCGTGATATCTTTGTTTAGAAGTACACCATCCAGCACGCATGATTCCTCGATAGAACCGCCTGGAACCTTCTCCACTCGAGCATATCGTTTTATATCGACAGTTTTGTGTCCATTTTCCTCCGCTGCGACGGTCCGGACAGCCCGAAGGGCAAGACGGCACATGAGGTCAGACCAGCGTGCGGCAAATTTTGTCCCGATCGACGTCTTTATGAGCGAAAGCATCTCCTCGTCGGATGATGTGTTCATTGGGACAGAGATCTTGTTTATTATCTCCAAGGACTCCTTGAGTGCCTTGTTGTACGCTGAAATAATGACGACCGGATGAATGTCACGCTCAAGCTGCGCGAGAGATTGAGCGAGGATTTCACCGGCTGGAAGATATCAGAAGTATTCTCGAAAACGTAAAAATTGAAGGAATACCTAGGATGATCACACTTGTCGTTCCATCACCGCATTCTTCGTCTTGAGTCCGACTGAGCTCGATCATATTCTTCGCAGCGGGGTGAGCAACATCGATCTCGCGCAGGATCGCGTTACCGTCGTTGGTTAATCTTGACAACGTCAGAAGGATATGCATCGGATGCGTCGAGACGACAGACGTACAGGATACCGCCCATGGGATCCAGGATCATCTTCAACATGGCTTTAGGGCCCAGACATGTGCGGATTACATCGGCAATGGTCTGATGAAAATAGTTTCATTGTCTGAACGACGTTCACAGTGATTATACTCTTCGTCGCACCTTGGCCGCTATGATGTTTGAAGTCTGTGCCTTTCTTCCCGACTGCCTCTCGGGCGCAGTGTCTGACGCCAAGCAATGAGTATAGAAGAAGGGAAAGACAGGATTGTATCGCACTCATAACAAAAACTGGAGTCTGCATCTTGTCCAGCCAAACCTCAAGTTCGCGTCGGATGTAGAGATGATGTGCTGGAAACGAATGGAACACCGACGCGTACGTGACAATCGCCACATAAATGTGACAATGTCACTCGTCACCGAGACCCTTTCTGCAGATGACTTTGACCGATTAGACTTCTATTAAATACAAGTCTCCATCTGTGAACACGTGTATTAAAGCGGCTGCATCTATACCGCCCCTGCCAAAGGTTACGAAGACAACGTATCCTCAGCTTTCGCCTCCCTTGCGCCCCAATTCAAGCATTGCCTCCTCACTGCCAAGAACGCATGCAATAAACTGTTCACCTCATCCCATTTCTGAATGCACGTGGCCGTCCTCCAGGAAGAGACCGTGCGCAACTCAGGGCAGATATCACTCAAGAAAGCGGCAATTGTGGCAGGATGATTGATCGTTGACGACTCGAACTCGGCTTTATTACAACGACTGAGAAATCCGTTGCCTGGGCGTGACTCTGGAATCTGGTCCGGCGGTAAATCGATCTCTGCAAAGTCCACCGAGAGTGTGAACATATAGAGTGCAGGGCAGCGGAGGAGCGCGATACGTCCACGGTGCGTCACCCACGACTTGATACCCCAGCCAGGCCATGGATTGAGGCGGAACCTGGCCAGCATTGGCCAGTGGTTCACCACTGTCTTGATCATGTCATCATTAAAGTAAATGTTGCACCTGGCATCGAATATGAAGGATTCTACGTGAGGGAATGCGAGAAGTGGTCGAAGCGTGGGTAGTGATACTTGTTCACGTTCTTCGTCATTCAACGGGTCCGTGGTGGACAGCGAGATGTTGGCGAGTTGTTCCTGATCACAAGCATTGACCAGCGTGATGAAAAATAGATGAAATGACTCCGGGGAAGGTGTAATCTTCGTTGTAAACTTGACCCTTTGTGGCTTAAAGCGCATGATTTCCAGGAGTGACGTCAGCATCGACAGTTTGGTGGTTTCTAGCGTCAAGAACTTTAGAACTGTGAATGCGGACTGAGACGCTAAACCGAGTTTGAGTGTCTCCAGCTCTATGTCCTCGTCGAGTACCAGTGTGAGTTCAACTAAAAAGGGAAGACGAGCGAGGTGATATGGCAGCCGCGTTGAGGTCACCACAGTTAAGTGATTGCAACGAGTCCAAACACATTATTGTGTCGGATAGAATCCGTCGGGTGTCCGGAGTGGTGGTAGACTGGATCTGTCCATAAAAGAAAAGGATTTTTAATAATGGACACCGGGACGCTATTTGCACTAATATTGCAGGTGTGCGCGAGGAAAAACTAGGCAGGCGAAGAGTGACGAGAGAACCGGTAAGCAGTAGCGGCAGAGTATACATGCACACGCTC
>JBBPLQ010000513.1:0-20184 GCA_038089855.1 Royoungia palumana
GACGCCGACTACCCGCGTCCTGGCGCCACTCAGGGGGGAGGCGAAGAACTTCAGAGAGAAGCGCACAACGAGGAAGAGGCTCCCAAGAAACAGAAGAAACGCGGTCATGGTGATCACGACCAAAACAAGCTCAGACTCAAGGAGAGCGTGATCCGCAGGCTCGATTCGACCACGGTGCCTTCGAAAGAGCACTTGAGCTCGAGACACTGCTTTGGAGCAGCGGGTAGGATCGGTCAACCTGCGAAAGCGTTGGTCGTTTGAAGTCATTGATGAAATGCGAGTGCGTGTACGATGTGAAGAAGTTAGGCCAAGCGGAATTCGTCGTATTGTATAAGTTGATGAATCGTGCATGTATTCGTACCAGCATGTTACTCGGAAATCTCTCAAGTGTTCATACCACAAATGGATGACAAGCATAGCCTTCTCATCATGCAGGTGCATGACGGAAAGAATACTAGAAATACACGCCAGACGATCATGGAAACTGAGCCTTCTTTCTGCCTCGAATCTTTTTTGGTGGTTCCGGCTTCTTTTCTTTTTGTGCAGCAATCAATGCAGAGGTGCGTCCGAGGGCAGCCTGTCCAAGACAAACTGTCAGTAAAGACATACTACAGGATGCTCGAGGACAGGTAAATGTGGTCGCCAGTCGCACCTCCCCGCAAAGAAAATCAAACGGGAAGAGAAATGCATCAAGGGGACTGTCCAGAAGACGGACTGCTTCGATATTGCAAACTTGTCCACGCCCAGCCTTCATGCACCAAACTGATGCTTTCCGGTAGGTTCTAACCAGAGTGCGTGTTGTTTCGCTTCCACCAGGGGAAGGAGAGTAGAGTACCCGAGTAGAAGGTACTCACAGCACGAAGATCAGGGCGGTAACCCTTTCTTGTAATGCCAGCAACAACACCTAATGAGCGACGTCCACCGGAACGGTTGCGGATCCCGAACGTCGTGTGGGCGGCACGGACTTGACGGGGTGTCGCCTTGGACTTTTTCAGGGTGATTTGGATGCCCGTGGGTGAGTCCTTGATGTCGATTGTCTGGACAGATCATCGTATCAAACACTCCATACGGATCTAGGAGCATCCTCGCCTTTTCGTTGGAAAGACCAGAATACTTGGATGAGTGGAGGTTGCGGAGGTTACCCTATTGCAAGGGCGCGTCCGGTCGATGGTAGAACGAATGGGACGAAAACGTACGGGTTCGGTGGAGAAAGTTGCGCCCTCTCGGCCTCTCTTCACGAGGAACGAGTTGTTATTCTAGCGATACTAGGTTAGTTGGAGGACGTCAAGTACGAACTGGCTGCACCAACACGGAGAAGGAGCCACTGGAGATCGGACGACATCGTGTAAAGGACGGTGCTGGTTGTGCCAGACGATGAGCGAGTGTGGCTGATTCAAACTGTATAGTTGATCCAAATATGGAACGGAAGTTGCCGAGTATGTTCCGTGGGATCAAACGACACCGTCGGGCCGTTGGCCGGTTACCTAGCAGTCGCACTCACGACGCTCAGGTGGGTGCTTCCAACTTCGTCGCCCGAGCCCACTTCGCGACTGGATCTCCGGTCCTCCAGGACCGCGCGGGAAAACACACCAATAGCTCGGGACCATCTCTGATATACGGCAGATGTCGGGGGCTGTCTCTGCCTATTAATGGAGATCACGTCCATATACGGATCATCCGAGTAGCTACGGCAAAAATCCATCGCGGACGATGAATCCAGTTGGGGAAGTGAACAGGTATTTTTGGGTTCGTGTCTGGAGCGTATGGACCGGGTGGCTTTATAATGCCAGGTGAAACGTCCTGGGACTGAAAAACGAATTCCCTGCGATGAACTCCCGCCTGGTCGACCTGTCGATGGGAATACCTGGTTATACGGTCGCGGGTATTGCTGCTGCCCTTGTCGTCGTCATCAAGTTGTCCCGGCCTTCCAAGGTGCGTCGCTTTGCCGTGTACACCCATTCACCTCATCTCAGAATACCTTCTCAGCTCGATGCGATACCGACTGTAGGCTCTGGCTCCTGGCTTGGGTCATGGTGGGATAGTCTGAGGCACTTCTCAAACGCAATGGACTTTGTCCAAGAGGGTCACAAGAAGGCAAACCTTGTGCTTTACTTGTTTCATGCATGGTCACACGGCGTTTACAGTACAACTCGATGCCATTCAAAGTTGCTACACTCGACCAGTGGGTGGTCGTTGTCAGCAACCGCGAAATGGTGGACGAAATACGGCGAGCACCCGACGATACGCTATCCTTCTTGGAAGCCGTGAACGATGCGAGTACCTGTTTACTTCTCCTTCACAAATAGGCACTGAATGTGAGACAGGGACTTCAAGTCATGTACACGTTGGGTCCCGAAATTCATCATAACCCCTACCATATTCCGATCGTGCGTTCACGCCTGACCCGAAGCATCGGTTCCTTGTATCCAGAGATAAGGGACGAGATAACCGCTGCCTTTGATGATGTCCTAGCTCTCAACGGAAACCGTGAGCGTCATGTTTTGATTCGCATCGCGCTGTCTTTAAATGTCTGAAACTTGCAGAGTGGAAGAGCGTGCCTGTAGTTAGCAGCGTGCAGACCATAATCTGCAGAACCAGTAACAGAATCTTTGTAGGATTACCGCTATGTGAGATTTCCGTCATTCCTTTTTTATTCTGGTGGTTAACTCAAAGTACCTTAGGTCGTGACCCCGATTGGGTTGATCTTAACATTCGGTACACCCTTGATGTTGTCTTAGGTAGTTCTCTCATCAAGATATTCCCGAAGTCGCTGAGAAGGTAAATCATTTAGGATCTCCTGTCCAAACCGATTTTTAACGTAGAAACAGTCTAGCTATCCGCTTGTTTACGAGGGTTCATCAGGCCAAAAGTCGCGGAAGGAAACATCTTGGTCCCATCATCGAAGACCGACGAAAATGCCTGAATGAACTTGGAGACCAGTGGGTCGACAAGCCAGTTCGTCAACGATTTTCGCAGGAAGTAGCACGAATCCACCCCTGAATTTGACAGGACGATTTTTTATCGTGGTTGATGGAAGAGGCCGAGGGCCAGGAGTCAACGGTGGAATTCTTGACAAATCGTATCCTGACACTCAACTTTGCGGCTATCCACGTGCGTGTCTTTTCTTCTTTGCGGTATCGAATGACCCAACTTTTGGGCTAGACATCGTCGCAAGTACGTTCTGTCCGTATTTATTGCAACTCGACCACAACTAATCGATGTCGCGTCAGAGCATCGCACACGTGATTCTCTATCTCGCAGACAACCCTCAGTATATTCAACCGCTTCGCGAAGAGGTTGAAAGTATCGTTGAGAAGGACGGATGGACAAAGACCGCACTAGGCAAAATGCGCAAAGTGGACAGCTTCCTGAAGGAGTGTCAACGTTTGGAAGGCATAAACGGTGGTACGTGTCTCGATCCACATGACATCCGTCGCTCGGATTGACGCATCGACCAGTGGGTCTCGTACGCAAAGCGTTGAAAGACTTCACCTTGTCGGACGGCACGGTGATACCGAAAGGCGCGGCGGTTGGCGCGGCGACTTGGTGCATCCATCGCGATGAATCGTTCTACAAGGACCCGTACGCGTTCGAACCGTTCCGGTTTGCAGACTTGCGCGAGGAGGACGGCGAGGGCGTGCGACACCAGTTCGTTTCGGCCGCACCGGAATACTTGCCGTTCGGACTCGGTCGACACGCATGGTACGTTCGTCGTCGCTGTCTCAAACGACCAGGAAGACGCATCGCTGACGGTCTATCAGTCCCGGACGGTTCTTTGCCGCCAACGAGATGAAAACCATGTTGGCCCACCTCGTGGTGACGTATGATATCAAGTTCAAAGATGGCACGACGCGTCCGCCGTCGATACGATTTGGGACGGTACCTGTACCTAGTCCGACCGCGGAGGTGATGTTTCGAAGGAGGATTGGTTGAGCGGCTTCGTCAATCGTACGTATATAGCATGTTTCCTTTATATTCGAATTAGGCTTATTGTTATGAGTGAGACATGTAAAGAGTAACTTCTAACATGGCTTCTAGACCCCCAGTTCTTACGGTACGTCAGTGTAAGGGACTGCCTGGCCATTTTGAATCATATACAACAACACAAGTTGACGCCATATTGCGGTGGTCCCAAGTGTCTTGAACGCAAAGGTATTACATTCTCAGAATGTGAGGTACCAGATACCATACATGGGTCCATGGCATACCATCTCGGCCTGTCGAGGGTCAGCTCAAAGTTGACATCCTGATTGTACACGATAGCTGTGTCCATGAGGTACAGATACACCGAGAACAGCCTATCGTCAACGCTGCCTATGTCTGAACATGATCTTTGCACGCTGGTTGGCTCCGATCGCAGTGGCAATACGCAGGCTCTGCGGAAATGCCGCATCATCCTCCAGTTTCACATCGTACGTCACGACAACGTGGGCCAACATCGATTTCAGCTCGGTTGCGGCAAAGAAACGGCCCGGGCTGACGATCTGGATCCAGTCTCGTGGCAGGACTGTCAGAAGGAAACGTACCATGCATGTCTGCCGAGCCCAAAGGGCAGATATTCGGTCGACGTCGAGGCAAAGTGGCGTTTCATGCCGTCCGTTTTGCTGCCCGTCTGACCCATGTTTGCGAACCGAAACGGCACGAATACCTCGGGGTTCTCGTACAGACTCCCGTCGTGGTGCACCGAGCCGGTCGCTGCGGCGATCAACGTTCCTTTCGGTATGAACGTGCCATCTGAGAACATGAAATCTTTCAGAGCCTTGCGTGAGATGCTCGCTGGCGATGCCCAACAGCGGTCAACGTGACGTCGCAGCGTAAATGAACGCGGGAACACCCACCCGTGTTGATGCCTTCGATACGCAAACACTCCTTTAGGAAGCTGTCGACCTTGCGCATCTTTACCAACGAGGCCTTCGTCCATCCATACATCTCGACGATACGTTCGACTTCGTCACGCAGTGGCTGCACGTACTGGGGATTTGCAGCAAGGTAAAAGAGCGCCTGAGTGAACGACTAGAGAAGGCTATGTCAAGATCAAGCGCCACGCGAACCGCGACATACGTTGGACGATGTCTGTGCCACGCGCTGAGCGTCGATCTCGACCAGGGCATGTGTGACTCACATGAATGGCTGCGATGTTGACGCCAAGAACGCGAATCGTCAACTGTTCGCCCGTCGCGTCGGGACCGTTTGCCTCCGCCATCAGCCATGACACGAGATCGTTCTGTTCCAGATCGCGGTGAGTACGCCCTCCCGTCAGCGACGAGGCAACGAACGGGTTTATCATCCCACTCTATCCCGTATTCGTTCAAGTATCGCATTCGCTCTTCGATCATTGGGCGAAGAAGCCTGGCGCCGCGCGCGATGCACTGAGGGACGTTTGTAAGGAAACGTGACGCCAATCTTTCTCCGCGGGTCAAAACATAGACTTTAGGCCAACCGAGTTACAGCGACTCACGGTCTCAAGAAGCGAGGGAATAGTCCTATTATGATCCCCCCGGTCATGACGTCGAACGTGCATCGGAGATTGAGATCGATCCAATCGGGATGACGACCTGGAAGGACGCAACTGAGAGCCGAACAACACGAGATACGCGCGGGACGTACACAAGGGAAGGCTGACAAAGATTCTGTTGCTTGTTCTGCAGACCACTTTTTCGACAACACCCAGCGCCGGTACGCTCTTCCATTCTGCGTCACGTTCTCTTAGTCTGATCTCATGTGACGGTGTTTTCGGACCAGAACCTCACCATTCCCTTTGAGATCCAGTACCTCGTCAAAGGATGTCACGATCTCGTCTCTAATATCGTTGTACAGAGCGTCGATGTTCCGAGTGAGCTGGGAGCGAATGATCGGGATATGATAGGGATTTGTGCGGAGTTGAGTTCCCAGCAGCTCTTCAATGTGGAGTTGCTGCCAACGACATCGAGCGTGACGACGACAAGAAACGAAAGATTACTTACGTCGTTGATCACTTCTTCGATCGAAAGTTCGTCGTCGGACGCCTTTGCGAGTTCTTCCAGATGTCCGCGATCGCTTATGATGACCGTCCAGCAGAGAAGACCCGGGATCTTGAACGGCGCGGAACCGTACTATATGAAGCGGAGTTACCACAGTGTTATCATCGAGCGCGGATGACTTGCCCTTTCGTAACCTTCTTGTATGAAGTTCTGGGCGTGCGTGAGATACTTGAATCCGGCCCACCAGGAGCTCAGCCAACCGTTTGACCCTACGCTCGGGAACGCATCGAGCTGGTGGAAATTAGGAACTACGCTTAGCCGAAGTGTATCTATTACTTCTAACGCGATCCCACTCACGTTCGAACCACGAGACAATTTTGCGAGCAGGGTGATGGCGGCAATGAAACCCGTAACGCCATAGACGACGCTTGGCGAAATGGTTGCGACGTCCAGCAGTGGTAGTCGGAGCTGCATGGTGGGGAATTTGGCGCTCGAAGGAGGAAATGACACGAGTCCTGTTTGGTTCACTCTCCAATATAAGAAACTCGGCGTCCGAGTTACTCACCGAAAACGCGTGTGCTGGTACCGCCATGCATTGATGATTGTTGCAATGTGTTCATTCACACCTTGAGACGCGAATGGCGTTTGCCACCGCCAATGCATGGTCACGGACTCACGGTACGCTATCCAAATCGTGTGATCGCCGAGGTCGTGTTGTAGCAACAGAACATGCTTGGACAACGACCTTGTCCGAGTCGGCACGCCGGATGTCACTCCAAGCGGCGACTGGCAACAATAATGGCTGACTTCATCACTCGGTAAGCACGGTGGGGCGATGGCGAATAACAACGAACGAGGACGTAACATCAACCAACGTTTCCAAGTCCGCACGCGCAGAACGGATGCTGTAGAGTCCACACGCTCAATGCATGTTTTGGTCTCGGGCTCGTGCACGCGTGCCTGGCATCACGACAGGATCGTGATCGTAAGTATACCCACGTTGGACGTGACTTTTCCCAAGCCGTGCCCGGTGATTTGCGTAAATGAAGTTCGACGCTTTGACTTACTCGGGTCCGTGCACTTGTAGCGTTCGCAACGCGCTTAGAGCCAGCAGTTATGACAGCGAGCATCCCAGCGGTCGCCTGTGGAGCCCTCGCCTTTGTGGTTGCCACTGTCTTGATCTCGAGACGACCCCACGGTCCTCACGTGAGAGCGCTTTCATTATCAATACCCCGGCTTGCTTGGCTAAATGTTCACCAGCTCGATCATTTTCCGACCGTCGGCCCAACTAGTTGGCTTGGCTCTTGGTGGGCTGGCCTCAAATATCTAACGAATGCCGAAGATATCTTGCAAGAAGGCTATGACAAGGTAAGTACCATGGACTGGATGGACGTACTACATGCAGTCAACCTCGACCCCAGCACAAGTCTGCACCGTTTAAAGTTGCGGAACCCTCCCACTGGTCGGTTATTCTGAGCAGCCGCCAGCACCTGGAAGAACTGGCGAAAGCGACCGATGACGAGTTCTCGTTGGTGGATGCTATGGACGATGTGCGTGATCGCATTTTTCATCTGAAAGCTATCCTCATGTCGACCCTGTCGAATGTCGTCAGCAAATCCAGCTGAGGTGTACACTAGGTCATGAGACAGTCAACAATCCTTATCACGAGGGAATCGTTCGCTCCCAGCTTACTCGAAGTATCGATGCACTATGCCCTCACATGAGAAATGAGGTAATTTCCTCCTTCGACGACGTGCTGAATCTCGAAGGGAACGGTGAGTAGCACAATTTAACAAGCATCTACTGTGTATTGAGTGTACACAGAATGGAAGAGCGTACCAGCTCTACATGCCGTTCAAGAGATTGTCTGCAGGGTGAGCAATAGAGTTTTTGTTGGTCTTCCATTATGTACGATATCCCCGTGTCTCGTGCCTTTCTACTTCTCACTTGATTACCATAGGCCGCAACCCCGAGTGGGTTGATCTCAATATTCGGTACACTGTCGATGTTATCAAAGGGGGTATCATAGTGGGATTGTTCCCTAGGTTTTTGAGACCGTAGGTCGGTTGTATGTATCTCTGGCATAGTTTTCACCCTATCGCCAGACTAGCTATGCGACTACTGACAAATATCCCCAAGAGCATCGCGCGTGGCGTGAGGCTCCTTCGTCCGATAGTCGAAGAAAGGCAGCGATATTTGAACGAGTACGGATCAGAGTGGGACGATAAGCCTGTTTGTTCCCTTGGTCAACAACGATGGGGTTCTTTCTGATTGTCGACAGAACGACTTTCTATCTTGGCTGATGGACGAGGCCAAGGGTCCGGAGACGACTGTAGAACGCTTGACGGTTCGTCTATTGGTTGTCAACTTTGCAGCTGTTCATGTGAGTGGAAATGTTGCCTCTCACGATGGATGCTCAACCGTTTTACTGTGCTGTAGACATCCTCCAACGTACGTTTGGAACCTTACTGTAGCTTGACCACAGATTTGACGCTCCCGCACCAGTCTTTCACTCAGATGCTCTTCTATCTCGCCGCGAGCCCCCAATACATTCAATCTCTTCGCGAGGAAGTTGAAGGTATTGTCGTGAAAGACGGTTGGACGAAAGTAGCGTTGAGCAAAATGTGCAAGGTTGACAGCTTCCTTAAGGAGTGCCAGCGCATCGAGGGAGTGACCATCTGTAGGACTTTGGTTTTTGTTTGTGCGACCATCGCTGGATTAATATCATATCAGCAAATCTCTCGCGCAAGTCTTTAAAAGATTTCACGTTCTCGGATGGTACTTTCATACCAAAAGGAACTTCCGTCGTTGCCGCCACTCGAGCCCTCCATCATGATGGGAATCTGTACAGGGATCCTAAAATATTTGACCCATTCCGGTTCGTCGACATGCGGGACGAGAGCGAAAAAGGTACCGCACACCAATATGTCTCGACATCGACCGAATATCTGCCCTTTGGGCATGGTAGACACGCCTGGTTCAGTCTTTCCCTTTCATTTTTCCGCTGAAAACAAAGGTTCTGATTGAATACTAGCCCGGGACGTTTCCTTGCCGCAACTGAACTGAAGTTGATGCTGGCACACGTCATCGTAACATACGATGTGACATTGGAGGACAATGCGACCTTCCCGCCGAGTTTGCGTATCAGCACTTTCATTTCCGCTAATCCACACGCCAGAGTCATGTTCAGAAATCGGTGCTGTTGACCTCATGTGTATGCCATACGCCCCATACCAATACACAAGCTTTCCATGCGATGACGCTTCTTTCGTGTGTGCCTCCAGGAACCAGTGTTTTGGTTTCAAATTCTGCAGCACCCCACGATCGGAAGTGAATTCTGCAGATGAAGTTCCTCAGGACCTTGCGTCGTTTACAACAATTGACATCCTGGCAAGCACAGCCACGACGGACGAAGCCGGAATTGAATTGAATTTCCCACAATTTTGAAGAACATTGTTCCAGCTTTTCCTCGTTCTCCAACCAACATGCGCGCCGTGTCCTCTGTCCTCCGCGCACGCCCTACCGCAGCCCTTCGTCGTGTCGCACCCGCACTGCCCACTAGAATCCGCTTTTCGTCCTCGGATGCGCACAGCCAAGAGACCTTCGAAGCCTTCTCGGACCGCTACGTCGCTTTCTTCCAAGGTGCAGAAGACCTCTTTGAGGTCCAGCGCGGCCTGAACAACTGTTTTGCCCACGATCTCGTTCCCTCTCCTAGCGTCGTCGAGGCCGCTGTCCGCGCCGCACGTCGTGTGAACGACTACGCAACCGCCGTCCGCATATTCGAGGGTATCAAGGAGAAGGTGGAGAACAAGCAGCAATACCAAGCTTACTTGGATGAGTTAAAGCCTCTTCGGGAGGAGCTGGGTATGTCCAGACGCGTTCCTTATTTCCCTTCCTTTTTTTAGATCGCGTTCTTGGCTTGTGTACTAACGTCGGAGTGCTTTCCGTTTATTTAGGCATCCAGATAAAAGAGGAACTGTACTCTTCATGATAAATTCCCTTAGATGGAGGGTCAGACGGGTGCGTTGAGTGAGTACATGTTTCTGAACTTTTTTCGTGGGTTGGATATTTATGTGTGAAAGTAGTAGATGCAGTTTTTGGACAAGTATTGTCGTATACTTGCTCTCATTTAATTCAAAACATTGCGAAACACGTGTAGTGGCTATGAGTGCGATAAGATATCCTTGCTTAGCACGGACTTCCAATGCCTAGTCGTCACATCTTTCGACACGTGCTGATGACATTTGCCGCACTCAGAAATTTGTCTGCAACGGGCGTTCTTGAATGCGCAGCCTCTGGAAGGCTGCGTATTTCACGCGCTATCTTATAACAGAGATATTCTGCTCGGCGGAATTACGTGCGTGATATTTTTGGCCATGACTGGTTCACGCGGTGTTGGTTTAGAGCTTGAATGAACTGATAAAATCTAGATAGCTCTGCTGTGAACCTCACTTGCACTCTTGTTGTCTTTGGTCGTTAGAAGCGAACGACGTACGATGGCCCATATTGAATGCTCATGTCGGTATCACATATGACCAGTCGAAAGACTCATCCCGTTAAGAGTCAATATTGGCATGTGTTTTTTGGACGTCAACCTAAATGAGTGTTGTGTGGAGGGTTGCAAGGTTGGGAAATTATTTCTTGCCGCCCCGTGTTATCAACGACCCTCGCGCCAGGCATCGTCCCAGGGTGGAACAAGAGCCGTCCGCCCGTGCGTTGCACCTTGGTTGTCTCCGCGGACGGCGCCTTGATCCCGTCCTCGTCTTCCTGCCTGTCAATCCCGAGCCCAAATTCTTTCAAGAGTGCCTCTGCTTGAGCCTCTGCTTCGCGAGCCTGCCTCACTGCCGCGTCGCGCATAAACTTCATGCTAAACAAGCTCTTGCCCTTGAATGCTGGTAGGTCCCGTGTCGCCTTCTGCACGCGGCGCAGTCAGCTCTTCAAAGACATGGCGCTTGATCGCTCCTTCGTCCTGTTCCTCATCCCTCTCGCTGTGTTCGCCTCCTTCATCGTCACTATTCTTCCCACGTATCCGCCACCGAAGCTTCTCGCCGCCATGGAGCATCTCAGGAACCCTCACCCAATCCGACTCGACGCAAAAACGTGCGAGGGACGACACGTGAGTGTTCATCCTCGTTTTCGTGCCTACCCCGACTTGGATGTGCCTGATCGGCTCTAGAAACGTTTCCAGATGCCCTCTCGATCAATGATTGACCTCTGGTAGTGCCAATTCGTGTGCGCTGCAACGGGACGTGCTTTCAAATCGTCCAGCGTCACCAGGGCTCACCGTGAGGGACAGCATGCATGCTTCTACGACCACGGATATACTCTTCGTTGGACTACCCCAGATGAGAGACGAAAATGACGTCTCGACTCCTGAGGCGGTAAAGTACGACCTCTAGGTACACTTTTCATCTAGAGCTTGGTCACACGACATCAAGCACTCCTCCACATGGTGTCCAGGGGGGTATGGATGATTCTTGCAGAGTCACTGTACGGCCACTTACAAAATGGCACATACCTTACATGTCGCAGTGAAAATTCTTGATTGTGAGGGGCATGTCCAGTTTGTAAGAATATGACTCAATCCTTCTGTCGAACCCTCCACTTCTGAGTCATAGGATTGTGCAGACAATTCAACTGTGAGATTGACTGGCAAGCACAAGCAGTTATGTTTATATCAGGAAGCAGCATTTGGACAAGTTTATGGCAGGCTCTGAAATGAACCCCAGAGCTGAAGGAGATATATCAGGTATGTGTCTCAATTCATTTCTGAGAATGTATGTTTAGTCAATTAACTCTGGAAGAAATACAGAACTGAAGGGACTTTATCTTCAATGTTATGTCAGCACATCATGATGGAAATCTACATGGTGATTTTCCCTAATATATATACAGGAGGCTCTAGGTATTGTCAAAACCAATGCCATCTGTTCTAGTATCTCTGGTTGCATCCTTGACCCTCAGCTTAATTCTTATTTTGAGCTGATTGGTGGTTGTGTTATGGAAGTATTCTGTCAGATGTCATATGAGATAAGGAGAGTCATGTTGGCAAATGTGAATTTGGGGTGAGACCCAAATGTGAGACTGTGTGTGCAAGAGGACAATAGCCAGGCTGTCTGCCTGCTTAGTCAGCTGTCTGTCACCCTTCTCCGAAGATAGGGGTTTGTCACGTGCCGTTCCTCTGACCTACTCTGTGTAGAATACTCAGTACTGATAATGGTCAGTGACTATATATTATACCTGTAGAATACTACAATGTATGAGTACGAGGGAAACAAGTACGAATAAAGGGTCTCACCTCAGTACTGATAATGGTCAGTGACTGAGGTGTGAGGTCGCGTTGAGATGAAAGTTATCTACACGCTTATCTAATACGGATATACCCGAGTCCGTTTGTACCGTAGAGTCTATACGAAATATTACAACACTCCCCCTCAAACGGAAGGGTGTAATCCGAGTTCCTGTGCAAAATGTTTGGCTTTAATGCTAGGTAATGCTTTTGTAAGAGTGTCAGCGACCATGTCGTTTGTAGGACAATAAATAAAATGAATAGAACCATTCTCGACAGTAAAATGAATAAAGTGATAACGAATGTCAATGTGTTTCGTACATGCGTGATAACTGCTGTCGCGTGTTAACGCGATAGCTGCTTGATTATCGCCGTAAAGGATCGTTGGGTGCGTAAGGGGTTGAAATATCTCGCTGATGAGTCGTCGAAGCCAGAGAGCTTCTTTAGCTGCATGGGTAGCGGCGACGTACTCGGATTCGGCTGTGGATAGCATCACGAGTTCTTGTTTCTTCGAACCCCAGAGGATCGCTCCCCCATCAATGAGGAATGCGTATCCCGTGATTGCTCGTCGATGTTCCTGAGTAGCACCATCCGCGTCGACGTAACCGACGAGTCCTTTCATCTGCGTTCCAAATGTGAGTGCGAGTGTTTTTGTACCAATTAGGTATCTAAAAATGCGCTTCACTGCTTCCCAGTGTTCCCAACCTGGGTTAGCATTGAACTGTGATACGAACGAGGTTGTGAAAGTGATGTCCGGTCTGGTACCAACGGCAAGATGAATCAGGGATCCGACAGCTTGACGGTAAGGGATGTTGTGCATACGCGTGATCTCGGTAGTGGTTTTAGGAGATTGGCTCTCCGATAGCTGGATATGAGGGTCGAGAGGGATGGATACAGGTTTCGTGTCGACGAAGTTGTATTTCGTGAGTATGGCATTGATGTACGGTTCCTGGGATAACGAGATCGTCCGATTGGTGCGATCCCGAGTAACCTTCATACCAAGTAGCCAGTTGATAGGCCCGAGGTCTGTGATTCGAAAGCGTGTTCCAATCTCGGTTTTGAAAGCTTTGATAAGGTCAGGAGAATCTCCTGTTACCGTACAGTCATCAATGTGAGAGGCTAAGATTAGGATATGTTCGGCGATGCGCACAACGAACACTCTCCAATCCGCTTCCATGCGCGTGAAACCTAAGGTATTAAGGGTGTCACATAGACGGCGATACCATTTAAGTGCGCCTTGTTTGGAACTGTAAAGAGCGACGCAAAGCTGAGCAACGAGGTCACGGCCTTCTTTATTGAAGCCTGGTGGGAGTTCCATGAAGATAATCTCGTCGTCGTCAAGCTTCCCGTTGAGAAAGGCGCTGTGAAAGTCAAAGACGTCTACGTCCCAGTTTTGTCGTGCTGCAATGGCGAGTATGAGTCTTAATGATGCGAGTCGAGCAACGGGGGCATAAGTTTCGTTGTAATCGACGCCGTACTGTTGTGTAAAGCCGCGTGCTACCAAACACGCTTTGTACTTATCGATCTTGCCCGCTGCGTTCTTTTTGATCTTGAAGACCCATTTGCAGCTGACGATGTTCTTGCCCTTTGGACATTCGACTACGTTCCAGGTGTGAGCTTCGTCGAGACTTTTTAATTCGGCTTTTATTGCTTCGTCCCAGCGAGCCCAATCTGGTTGTTTCTGCGCTTCCTCTATCGTTGTCGGTTCCAAGCCTTCAGCCTCTGCACTGCTAGCCAACAGCGCAAACACCGCGTCTGAGTCATCCAGTTCCCACGCTACCGATGCGTGGCCTGATTCCTCAGCGTTGTTCCTACCCTCAACCGCCTGAATGCCCTTGGGTAAGATCAGGTCACCTCCACGGCCATCGTGAGTCCCTTCCCCACTTCGTAGCATTCGAATGTATGGGGATTCCGTGCGTTGACGAGTTGATCGTCGTAGTGTGCCGCCTGAAGTTGTTTCAAAATCGGGACCAAGATGGTCGCTAGGATTTGGAGTGGGTAGTTCGTTCGACGTTGGGACGATAACTGGTACGTTGTTAACGTTCTTGTCGTGTGTGGTGGATTCACCTTCGACTTGGGTAGATACGACCGTTTCGTTGCGTCGAAAAGTGACGTTTCGTTCCACAACCACAGCGCGTCGTAAAGAACTGGATAGTTCTCTGTCTCTACACCAGAGTGTAGGTACTCTCTATCGCAGGGGAGAGTAGCACAGGTAGTTCTAGTAGGAGACTTACTAGATGGAGACTTGAGGTAAGAGTAGACTGATTGACTGAGGTATGAGTCGAAGGAAAGATGATAGATTGACTGAGGAAAGCGAGTATGGGAGCTTTCCTTGAACTAAATAGTGTTTAGCTATTGTTTGTATGTATTTGCGCTGGTCTGTGCACATATCTCTTGTATATCTAAATAAGGATATCAAGGGTGTGATAGAATCGCATAAACTGTCATATATGATGACAAGATCCGAAGGGATCGAAGAATGAGTCATATGGAATGACTATAGATGTGATGTAATCGCATAGCTAATGATATGATAAGATGAACTTAATATGAGAGTGAAATGATTAGATATAATCGAATGGTATCAGGATTAGAAGATCAGAATAAGAAATACCATTGATTTCGACACACCCGAGCTCAGTGGACCGGAGTTAGGACCCTTTTTGACCTCCATCATAGATCTTGCCAACCAAGTTGGAGTTCCGATAACCAAATGGGTTCAGCTAGCCCTCTGATACTCTCCCATTGAAGATAAGGACTTATGGAGCGACCTCCCAGGTGTCTCCAAGGACAACTGGACCTCCTTTGTCACTTCCCTCATCCCCCTTTACCCGGAATGCCACTGGACTTCCATTCTGGACTCTGCCGCACTCTCACCTTGCCTCCCATCGACTCCTAATCATACTGTGGCCTCGCCAACACCTTCCTGATCACCTGATCCTACACCAACTCCGCTTTCCCGCGCTCCGGACCATAGTCCAGCCGACATATCACTTCCTGGACTTCCATCGGCATCGACATCTTTCGCACCATCGCTTTCTTCACCAATCGTATCTACCATTCTGTCAGCCATTTTGGACTCACTACCGACCAGTCCGAGTCCACTGGCAGCCATTTCTGTGTTATCTTTCTGTTCTACAGCCAAATCGCATCACAAATCGACCAGACCACCACCACCGCTATCTCCTTCGCTACTGACATTGCCAACACCTTCGAAATTGACATTCCCATCTAACCCGACATCTTCCAGTGGTCTGGACCATAGACTGACGCTTTCCCGTGGTCCGGACCATCGACCGACACCTTCCTGGACTAGTCCGGACTGTATTTCCCACGGTCCGGACTTCCCTCAGACTTCACAATTGCCACCAATGTCACCACTTCCTCTATCTACAAGTCCTATCCAACCGGTTCCACTTTTTCTGAACCATAGATCACTAACCCCACTTAGCCCGATGCTTTCTCGCAATCCGGACCACCGACCGGTACTTTCCTGCAGTCCAGAAATCCCTCAGACTCCCCTTTTCCAACCAATATCACCATTACCAAGCTCTATTTCTATTGTATCATCTTTACTGAACTATATACCACTAACTCCACATAGCCCGACACTTTCCCACAGTCCGGACCACCGATCGGCACTTTCCCGTGATCCGGAAAACCTTCGGACTCCTTGTTTCCTACAGACATCATCACCTACAAGCCCGATTTTCATCAATTCATTCTTACCAAACCATATACCACTAACCTCCTCTAGACCGATGCTTTCCCACGATCCGGACCACCGACCGACGCTTTCCCGCGGTCTGGAAAACCATTGGAATTCTTATTCTGTACCAAAATCACTACCAACAAGTCCTTTTTCTATCGTTTCACCTTTACCAAACCATTTACTACTAACCTCACCTATACCGATGCTTTCCCGCGATCCGGTCCACCGATCGGCACTTTCCCACGGTCCGGAATACCTTCAGACTCCTCTTTCTCCACCAATATTGACATCAACAAGTCCTATTCAGCCAGATTTGCCCTTTCTGAACCATGTACCACTAATTCCTCATAGCCTGACACTTTTCTGTGATCAGAACCATCGACCGACGCTTTCCCATGATCCAGACCACCGATCGGCACTTTCCCGCAGTCCGGAATACCTTCGGACTTCTTTTTCCCTACAGATATCATCACCTACATACAAGCCCGAATCCTACTAAATCACCTTTACTGAACCATATATCAGTAACACCACCTAGACCGACGCTTTCCTGCAATCCGGACAACCGATCGGTGCTTTCCCGCGGTCCGGACTACCCTCGGAAATCCCATTTATCACCCCATTTACTACCAGCATCACTACCAACCTCTCCCAGCCTCATACCAACATGTCCTGCTCAGACCAACTCATTTCTGGACAGTATGCTACCAAAACCACTCAGACCGAAGCTTTCGCGCGGTCCGGACGATCATCGGACTAGTCTAAAACAGTCTGGACTACCTCCTAGCTCACCGGAAATACATCTTGACATCAAGGACTTCAGGTCCTTCCTTTCTAGCACACTGAACAAGTATAAACAGTGTTTCCCTTTTGTTACCATCCTTCCTCCATCCTTGCCGACCACTTCAGCACCATTCCACACCACCGGCACACCGCCGACATCGTTTCTGGCCATGATTGACCAAGCCCAGCCTATCCCGGTCATACAAAACCCACCAGTCTGCGCTTCCATCAAAAGTCCACTGCACCGGACCACCCACCATCCACCACCATCACTTCCTATCCACTCCAGACCATCATCCATGATCTCCCTGACACCTTCGTCATCCATTCCAAGTCATAGAACATCCCCAGCCACCATATATCTACCATCATTGCCCCCATTTAAGCCAAATCACCCATTCCTAGCACTCCCACACACTCCGGACTTGCATTTTCTGAGTTTCCCATGCTCCGACCGACTGATCGGACTAGTATCTGATCATCTCTCACCTTTCCAGATTTCCAAACTCTCATACTCATCTTTATCTCCCTCTAGATATCCAATTTCTACCATATCACAACAAGCCGCCCGACAATTTCTCTCCACCTTTTATCCCAGTTTCATTGCTAACCATTCCTCACCATTCCGACAGGCAATGTCCAGGAGGACATTATTCAAAGTCCCTGGGGGGAGGACTCTGAAATTTTTGCATTTTTAGGTTCTGATGACTCGTATTTGATCGTTTCCATCAATTCTGATGATGTGTGCTTATCTATGACCTTCTGATCTCATCATATGCATCATTTCTACCCCGGGATTAGTCCGGTGATCGTTCCTATGCTTATCTTTCGATGTTCCAGCTTATCACTTAACTTTCCAGACTCATATTTTCAATTTCTGGTCTATCTTTCAACTTTCCGGTCTATCTTTCGACTTTCCGGACATGTTTCTCGCACTCCGGACATGTTTCTCACGCTCCGGACATGTTTCCTGCGCTCTGGATTCACCTTCTCATGCCTCGGACTTCATGTCCAACCTTGTCCACTTATCTTTCAACTTTCCAGACTCATATTTCCAATTTCCGGGCTTATCTTCCAACTTTCTGGACTTGTTCCTCACACTCTGGACTTGTTTCTCGCGCTCCAGACTTGTTTCCCGCGCTCCAGAATTATTTATCTATGCTCTGGACTCTATGTCCAACTTCATCCATTCATCATTTGGCTATCCGAGCTTATATTATGACTTTCTGGCTTATCATTCGACTTTCTGGACTTACCTTTCAACTTTCCAGACTTGTTTCATGCGCTCCAGGCTTGTTTCCCGCACTCCAGATTTGTTCCATGCACCCAGATTTGCTTCTTGCGCCCCGGATTATCACAAAATCTCATTGCTGCAGGAATAGATGTGAAAGAAGACCAATGAAAGCAAGTTGGGTTGGACTCCCACATCTAGTTGCTACTTTCTTTCCTCTCTATTCATTTTCTTTGCATTACTTACCTATACTTTTGTTTCTTTCCTTTACCGACTGACCACTGCCACCCCGAGTCATGCTTTCATCACTCCGGACTACTCTGGACTTGAAACAACCTCGAAAGTCGAGACTGTTAAAGTGGAAGTGGTTGTAAGAGGGTTTTGTCTGACTTGTAAGAGGGAAAAGATTGAGAGAACTTTACTGGAGTTCTCTGATGTTGGATTTGATATATATACTAGATACATGATGTTTGTACATATTTGGTTCATACTAGAAGGTTCTATTACATAAGCATATGTGATTCGTTAGTGCATATGGTGCCATCAAGGCTGTGTGTAAGTGTTTTTATGATTGGTCGATAAGGATGATGTCATAGATAAGGGCTGTGCTTGGCTATGCAAGTGTGGCAGCCAATAGGAAAGGTTTCCGAGCATAGGTTTGGCATGAGGTACTATATAAGGTTCTAGACCTTAGGGAATGGAGTGAGGCATGAATGTAAGGGAACGACATATGAAGTCGGTTGAACATGGAGTTTAGGGAATGGGATGTTATGTGATTGATTAGATAATGAGGGGAATATAGGGGTTATAGATAGGGGTTTGGGAGCATCTGTAACACTACCCCCCTGCTGTTGGTCTGATTCCAGATGACCAATGACATGTTCATGTAATTGTACAGATGCAACTGAGACATCTATACTTGATTCTGGTAGGGGGTTAAACATAGATTGGAAGTTTTTATAAGTGACCCGTAGTTTTCGTGGGGCGGAGGGGTGGGTTTCGTGGAAGAGTTTTACCACGTCCAGGCTGTTTGTTAGGTGTTTAGCCGGTTCCCATGTTCTGTCCGAGTCATCATATCCTTTCCAGTGAACGAGATATTCAATACCCCGTCCTTTGAATCGAGAGTCGACGATGTAGTCAACCTCGTATTCTTCATCTCTGTTTTCGGTTACTAGGACCGGTCCGGGTTTGTGAGAAGATTGGCCATCAAGGCATTCCTTGTAAGGTTTGACCTGTGAGATGTTTACTACTGGGTGGATTTTGATGTGGTGTGGGAGTTTGAGTTCCACCATGTTAGGTCCTTTCATAGATATGATTTCATAAGGTCCGATCCATTTGTCGGATAATTTATGCGACCGGTTAGCGATGTTTAGGTTGTCTGTAGCGAGCCAGACTTTATCGCCAGGTTTGTAATCCGGTGTGGTTGTTCTATGTTTATCTGCTTGGTTTTTCATACGTTCCTGTGCCTGCAGGATGTTTTCTTTCGTTTGTTTTAAGATTTCTGTCATGTCTTTTATGAATATGTCCGTGGCTGGTGCAGAGGTAGTGTGGGGTTCTATTCCCATGTGTGGCATATAGGAGTGTGTAATAGCGAAGGGTGTGTGTTTCGTGCTTGCATTCCTTTTTGAGTTGTAACTAAACTGTGTGATTAGAAGCCAGTTGCTCCATTCTGATTGGTTTTCTACACAGAATAGCTGAAGGAATTGCTGTACTTCGTGGTTCATACGCTCCGTTTGTCCATCCGTTTGTGGATGGTGAGCTGTGCTCAACTTCGGAGTTATTCCTAGGTTTTTACATATGTCTTTCATAAGTTGGGAAGCGAATTGTGGGCCCCGATCTGAGACTATAGATCTTGGTAGGCCGTGATGTTTCCATATGTGGTTTAGATATAGTTTTGCTAATTCAAGGGATGTGCATGTTTTATTTGTTGGGATACATTCGACTTCTTTTGAGAAGCGATCCACAACTGTAAGGATTGAGTCATATTTGTGTGAAAGGGGGAGATCTGTAATGAAATCTGCTGAGATGTCTTCCCATGGTGCATTTGGTGGTTCTAAGGGTTGTAGGTTACCCGATGGGGGTTGATTTCCTGTTTTGAACTGTGTGCATCTTTCACATTTTGATACGTAGGTTTTGATGTATTTAGCCATTTCTGGTCATATGTAGTTTCTTTTTATGAGATCTAAGGTTTTTTCATATCCGGGGTGTC
>JBBPLQ010000514.1:0-20053 GCA_038089855.1 Royoungia palumana
CATGTCCAAATCGACATCCAAATCGACGTCCAAATCGACTCCAAATCGAAATCCAAATCAGCTGTGAATTCCCCTATTACCCTCTTCGGACTCGGAGAGAGGTCCTTGTACCTGTACTTTGTAGTCGTCCGCATTGGGCCGCTTTGGGTGTGCCAATTCTGTCGTTCACCGTCTCCGCGTTGATCACACCGACTGGTTTCTACTGTTCACCTGCGATACTGACACTGACAGTTGAGATTCCGGTCCAGGTCCCCCGGCGCAGCGCCGAAACCACGCTGTAATTTGAACCTGGGAGCTCGAGATTCGACCTGGCTGTGACATTCCTGACAACGCTCCGGACAAACCTGGACCCGCCAAGGTCCGCGGTCTGTGGCTTTGCTCGTCACGGGTAATCGAGTTTGTACGAAATGAGATACAGAGTGTGCCAAGCTAATTACAATACGAACGACGAGAAGAAGAAAAAAAATGGTTGAGTACCTTCCTAGAGCAAAAGGCAACGAACGCTGCGACGGACAGCAGTCTATCAAAGCACACATCCCCACAATAACTCTCGTCGGTGAAATATCTTCAAACCAGTGACGTCTTTCACCCCGAATTGTCGTCTTCGTGCAATGACTAACATTCATTGTTTGTAAGACCCCCTCGCCCAGGTCATCTCTGTGTCCCACATTGATCACGATTTTTACTCTTGATTTGGACACCAAGACAGGCAGGAATCGGCGCAGAACTTCCGGCGTTCGATGCATGTTGCGACCAGTAAACAAGACACAAATCATACATATCCTTGATATCGTTCAAGTTGTATGAGGATGGCGATACCGGCCCTTATGTCATTCGAAGGCTGTAACCTGGTGGCTGTAACACTTGCGCCAGCCCTTTTTTTTTCGACCAACCTGTCCCCTAAAGGGTACAGGAAAACAAGTACATTTTCCTATAGTATTTGCCACTCGAGGACATTAGGTCTGACAGGATGGCGCCTTCATGCTTGGTAAGGTACGATTGGACCTTGGTTTCTGTGCTGGATTGATAAGATGAAATAAATAGTTTCAACAATGTAGGTCATCGAGTTTTTAATACACTGAGACAGGAGTGTGAGAGTGCGCGCGTAAACGGAGGATCTATGTGATTGGAAATAAAGGATAGAGTGAAGATGAATAAGAGGATCATGAAAGCGCGGGGGGTTGTACATGCATGTCGTTTAAATTAACAGCGCGCTATGAGAGGTGTCAGACAACTTGAACCTAGTGGCGAGGTACCGGGAGAACTTACTGCACGGGATTTCCGCCCAAACAGCCACAGCATAATACGTCTGGCAAGCGGAATCTTCATCTCCTTCATCTCGTTCAATGTCTTCTGTAATTGCGCGTTGATTTTGTCATATTCTACGCGCAAGGTCCTAGCCAGGGTGGGGTCGTTGTCTGCTTCCGCCTGATCAGCAAGCTCGTGAAGCTTCTTCCTCTGCTCTACAAGGAGTTGCTGGAGCCGAGAGTATAGAACCTTGGCCGCCGCAGTCTCATTCAGACGCTTCTGCTGTTCAACGAGTTCTTCCTGAAGAAGTAGCTCCTCTCTGTCCTTTGTTGTATCCAGAAGAGGATCGATGATTGCCCATGCGGAATGGGGTTGATTGTCGAACCTGAAAGCAGTGGCCCCTCCCTGTAAAAGTGGCTGCCAGAAGTCACTTTTAAGCTCTTCCTCCCTTCTCCCTGCCAAGTTTTCGTCTTTGCTTATGTCCCACATGGTCGTGACTAAATGTGCTCGGGGAAGAGAAATGTTGCCGCATAGTTGGCCGAACATCTGTAGGTTTTTGTAAGCAGAACCGGACATACGATTGTCGGTGATTCGGTGGAGGTAAATTACTCCAGCGAGCTTGAGAGTACCACCACCGGACGTGTATCTTTGTTTATGAGTAAGCATGTTTAGATGATTTCCAGAGGCGACCTACTTTTGCGTGAGCCAGTCGGCAATTATCTTTAAAATCTCGATATCTGGCCGATAGGTATCGTCGAACCCAGGGGTGTCTACCAAGACAACACGGCGACCATCCTTGAGTGGCATCGTGTAAGGAACAACATGCTGCGTGTCAGACTCGAGGTGACCCGCTCTGTGCCTCTCTGGCCTCCCAGTGATGTTGTTTATGAGCTGGTCGTATTGAACACAGAACTCGATATTGAAACTACCAATTTCACTCACGTTGGTCTTCCCGGATCCTGTCGGCCCCATGAGGCTGTTTTGTCGAGCTGTTATACAGTGAAGGTAAGACTAAACCAGGACACCCACACAATGATGAAGTCGCTAGGGTCTGCCTTGAACATAACGGCTCTTGCAGGATTGCCAACAAGGAAAGTCGCTGGGTAGAGAGGAATCTGAGGATGGAACGAAATAGCCAAGCTGTCGAGCGCCGCACGCGACTTTCAAGCATCCTCACTATCCGATCTGTTCGTACAGGATCCTTCATAACACGTGGAGGAACTGAGTTTACATAAACGTGCCCGTTGCGTGCGTTTTCGGCGGTATTACTACGTACGGTCAGACGGCAAAGAGATTTATTGCCGACGAAACTTCATCAGTATTCACCTCCATTGGAAGCAAGTGTAGTACAACGCCTTGTGCCAGTCATTTTCGAATATTAACTTTGTTTCTGCCATTATTAATACACCGTCAATGATCACACTTTCACCGGAAATTTACCCGTGTACCAAAAGGGGTGTGTGGATCACTCGCTGCAAGGCTTCTTCGTGTTAGAAAACGAGTTTTTGTGTAAATGAAACTAGCAGCTCCGACAAATTTTTTTCTCAGTGGTGATATTGAGGTACTGCCACCGGCTCGAGCCGCACCAATGATGCCACAGGACGTCGACTTTGGTGCCAGCGGTCGGGTCGAATAGTAACCAAGATCCACTCCAGCTCGTCTGCCTAGTATCTCTGTCCAGTAAACTAATACTAATCCATTTGCTTGTCTCTCCGAGGCGGAATATCATTCACAGCAAGTCTTCTCCCAGGTATACGGCCTTTCGATCAGATTCTTTATCAGCTTTGAGCGAGCGGATGGCAGAGTCGACGATTTTGGTAACAACCTTGTCTCCTCATAGATCACGATTAAGGTGGCGCACAGAGATCGTTCGAAGAGTTAGCGCAGAAACAGAATGCACACCAAGATGAACAGCAGGATGGTTTGAGCTGGGAGAGCTATCAGATACGGAACAAGAGCCAGGAAGCGGACAAATTACAAGACCAGACAGCTCATCGAGCACACAGCCAGATGGATTTCCGGGCTCAGACATGGATGGGTGGCGAGATACAGGGCTCGATAACCGATCAAGACCAAACCCAGCTAGGTGCTGAAGCGCAGTGTCAGGCACGATGCTGGATCACCGATCAGAGCAATAGCAAGACGATCCACAAGACCCAAATTCAAACGGATGACAAGTCGGAGCACCAAAACCAGACGGTCCGCCAGACAAATAGTCGTGCCGGGCACGACACGCCAAGCCAGGCAAGTGAAGAGAAGCAGAGTCAGACCAGTGACCAAACCGAGAGCGAGGCGGCCGACAAGATACAGAACGAGATGGTCGGCGGCCAGATCACCAATCATGGTCAGATGTGTGACCAGACGAACAGTAAGAATCACCGCCTAGACGAAGATATGAATCTCAGATGGAAGCATCAGATTCGGTGATGAATGTAGAAGTCTCGAGAGAACTCGATCACCCGATACTGTACGTCCCTGATAAAATTTCCACTCAAATGCCTGAGACCATCCCCTCAAACGACAACAGCATGGCTAAAGCACATCCTAAAGGGATACAAGTAAGACAATCAGCGAGTGGCCGAGTCCGTTCACTCACATGTTCGTCGTTTTCTTAATCTCTTCCTGGATGGTCCGCTCCGGGGGAGAAGTCTAAGTGGGGTGACAGAGACCAGGATGAAGGACCCTCTAATTTGCAACCAGACGAAGAGCCAGAAACTGGGATGGAAGAGTCTATAGGGTTGGTGAGCATCGAAGATCTTAAGGAAAGCGATGTTGTAATAGCGTGGGTAACGAAAATCCCCACAATGAAATACCTGACTCGATCTTTATCAGCGTCATGGGCCCGACAGGTTCTGGAAAGAGTACAGTGAGACAATCGATAGGCGATCGAGTTTCTTCACTCATAATCCCACAGCTCGTACGCTCCACAACCGGCTGCGAGACCGGGGAGGTGGGCAACGGGTTAAAATCATTCACAAATGATGTCCATGCTGTCAGGTTTCGAGACCAGAAGAGTGGCCAATTCGTAGTGCTTGTCGATACTCCGGGATTCGACGACACCTATAAGTCGGATCTCGACATTTTGAATATGATTTCTGACTGGCTTAGCTCAAGGTAATATATAATGTTCATCGTCTGCGGCTCTCACCTTTGCTTTCACTCGAACAGTTACAAAAAGCATAAACTTCTTGCTGGAATATTGTATCTGCATCGGATCACGGACAATCGCGTGGCTGGCACTTCCTTGAAAAATCTTCGGGTATTCCAAAAGCTTTGCGGACGCGATGCTTTGAAGAAGGTGTACCTCACTACAACGATGTGGGATGAAGTAGAAGTGGACGCTGGAAAGAAAAGACTAGAAGAACTCAAGGGACAATATTGGGCGACCATGATCGATAACGGCGCGCAAGTATTTTCCTGTGACGTTGACGGTTCCCCGACGGAACTCATCCAAAGGATCATTGAGGATGAAGATGGTTGCCGCAGGGTACTACTTCAAAAAGAAATAGTTGAGCTACAGAAGGCAGGCTATAGTGTCACATTGATGCATAGATATATTAAGATCATAGTCAGAAGCATGATGCAAATCCACTACAGCAGTAATTGATGCATGATAGTGGTTGAGCCAGAGACAGCACAATGATTCTTATGCATCAATGCAGCTCAATGTACCGCTCCTGCTCAGACTGATGCATTAAGAGTCCAGCTTCTTGATCCTTGTCTGGCATACTAACTGGCCTGGGTATGATGCATCAAACATAATTATGTATTCTCTTCAAGTTCAATGCATCAAAGTCTGCCCAACCAGATTGGGCTTTGCAGTGATACATAAAATTTGATCCTTCCACTGATTGGCTCCAGCATCACCCAGTCAGAAATGATGCATCGTTTACCATACATGATTACATAAATCCATATTCGTAGACTTTGATGCATTGAATCCAATACCCTGCTGACCCTCTTATTTAACTGATGCATCAAAGTCCCTCACCGACTTCCACCACTCGAACTAGCACCCCTTTAATCCTTCCAGCTGCAATTGATGCATCAAGGTCACTTGCCAACTTCAATGCATCAAATCCTTGACCTCCCTGACAGGGCCGATACTGATGCATTAAAGTCATTCACCTGTTCCAATGCATCAAACTAGTACCCCTTTGACCTCCTTCCCGACACTGATGCATCAAGTCTACGCAAATTATCCTTTTACTACAAATCGGTTCCATAGTTTAGCAGTGACTGTGTTTGCGGTACGCGTCATAGGCTCCCTCTGTGTTCGCTTTAATGATAGTATGTATTCACTCTGTTCTATAACCTTCCACAAAGTCAACCCATGTTCATCCGGCCATTATCTCCTCTTCACGGCTGTCCAATGGGTCCATATTCTCCCTGATGCATCATTTTCCTCTACAGACTTGGATGAGCACTTGCTATTATGCATTAGACAAATTTGAGCTGATTGTCGCCACTCTGGAAGTCTGTTCAATGGTGATGCATCATAGTTCTTTATAGTTTCCATATACCTCCTGATGCATCACCTCCTTCCGGTGTTTCCAGTCATGCATCAAGTCTACTCCAGTCCCCGATATACACGGATTCCGCTGCTGATTGGCCCACTCTGTTAGATTTCTTTCTCTACGGCACCACTAATGTTTTACGATGACGCTGACATGCACTTGAATAACAGGCAGAACCTTTACTTATTTGTTAATCCCTCCCGGATGCTGCCGCTCAGCAACTCAGCATGCCAACAGGCCTTCAACAAGTCACTCACCCACCTGAACAGATCCCTCTTCAGCCACTCCCCCCAGAAAAGGTCGCACATGCAAAATCAACCCAACCCTCCGGGGAGTTCATCAGACTGATGGATAGCCCACCAAAGCATCTGTAGGGAACGCTACATGTTCACAGCTCGAATCGGTCCAATGAACGGCCTAGACCCCTCACTTGTTCACCCACATGTCTGGCGAGTCTTTGTCTCTTTGTCGTCTCTTTGTCCCTTTCTTTTCTTTGCCTTCGTGCTTCGTCTTGTCACCTTCTCTCTCTGTACTCATTGTGACTGTTGTTTCTTTGTGCGATCTTGCGTCCCGTGAGTAGCTACCCTAGAGTTCATCCTTGGTATATAGAGTGCCTGCTGTTAGCTTTGTAGAATAACGAATAGATCCCCTGCTTACTTGTACCGAGACCGAGTGTGTGTTTCGACTCTCTTGGACTGTTGGACATGCGTAGGCGGTGATGTACCCATTGCATGCAGGGGAATATACGTTCAAACACTTGGCGAATATAGTTACCATGCAGCGTTGTATCTCGTCACTCATGTTCAAACATAGTCTATTGAATATCTGAACACTTATCAAAACCATTATACGTAGTGAATGGTCTATTACATGACGGAATCACGACCTCAATTCGTCTTCCTTTTTCTTTTCATCCAGGCAGTCAGAGAACAAAAAGAACAAAGTTCGCAGAAAACTTACTTATTGCTTGCGCCTTCGGTAGACTCTCCCACCTGCTTGTTTTTCTTCTGATTGGCCAATGATTCCTGTCGATTGCCGCTGTCAATGAAACTTGACCGATTTGTTCCAATCGCCTCTGCCATGGCCATTCGCTTGGACTGGACAGGGACGCGCTTCGACATGCGCGTCTGAGAAGGCGTAGATGGGGTATTTGGACCTTGGGCTTGTCCGGCAGGAAGGGATGGATCAACTGGACCAGTGCCGCTCCCGTTGTCGATGAACGTTGGCTGATTTGTTCCGATTGCATCTGCTGTGACTTTTCTCTTGGACTGAACAGGGACGCGCTTAGATGTGCGGATCCCAGATGGAGCCGTGTCGTTTGGCTGTCGTTGAGGCTGTTTGGTGGAAGGGGGCGCTCCTTGGGACGGGTCAGCTGGGGAGATGGGATCAATCTGCAAGATTGCCATGCCAGTAGGAGGTGCGGGAGAGGGACCTTGCTGTGGCTGAGGATTGGGATTCACAGAAACGTCATGAGCATTCGCTGCAGCAGCTAGAGCATGAGAAGGAATATGTCAATTTCCGACTCTGTTCCGATGCGTGACGGCCTACATGTGGAGGTCCCTTTTGCTTTCGATTTAGCCGCTTTCTTGGGTACAAGGCTCCGTCGAAATTTGGAGGCCTTAGAGTCGCCGACCGTGCCAATAGGAGCGGATGAAGGGGATCGAATCTCTTGTGCAATAGGGCGCACAGGAGGTACGGCTAAGCCACGTTTGGTTCTTGGTTTTGGGCGGGATTTAGTGGTCGTCGTTCCCTCAAAAAGGGTTTCTTCAGGATGGTCGACTGGCGGAGTTGAGGGAGGGACAGCAGGAAGGCGGGGCCGGGCTGGGCTGGGGGTATTTTCGACAGGAGGGGGTGGAAAGAGCTCCAACTCAGAACTGAGGTTCAAACCGCCGAATTGAGTTGATCGAACATCAGACGTTGGCAAGGTTCCATGCGAATCTAGCCCGATCCCCAAGAAGTTCCAGTTGTGTCCGGAGAAGTCGGCGTTAATATTGCTCATGGAGCCAGAAAAGGAAAGTGGATTTGCCACTATCGATCCGTCTCCATAGCCGAATGTGGTGGCTGGAGGAGCAAAGGGGCCTGGTGGGACGTATCCACCCATTGAAGTGAGTGGTAATGATTGGGTCGACACCATTTGAGGTAGGCCGCTAGTTGGGCCGAAATCAGCGCCGAACGTGCTCTGGTGTATAGCTGAGTGCGCATTCAACTGCATCGATGCATTACTTTGAAACGTCGACTGGCCAACATGAGAAGACATAGCATCAACACATCCGGACGGATTCCAAGTGCCAGGTGATGATGGATCAACGTCGACCAATGGACGTGATGCATCTCCTGCAATCTACAGAGGGGTTGAGCTCGGGTACAAAAGGCGAACTCCAACCCACCTCGAATGTGGTGCCATCTTTGAGCTCGTCTTCGTCCGCGGGTATATTTTGAATGTCATCGCCCTGGTCTTGGTCCATCGTCAGGATATCTGCGCCATCCTCTAGCTGCCCGACATCGAACTCTCCCTCTTCGTTGCCAATACCATCGGCTGTTGATGGGGCTCCGAGTCCAGAAGCGTTATTGGAACCAGTCGAGTAGCTGCCCTCTGCATCTGTCGCCACAGGTGTGTCTCTTGTAGGATCACGCGATTCCGGAGCTATGGTAATGTCGTCCACAAATATAACGAGTTAGTCAAATCAGAAACTTACGGAATAGGACCTCAGCATACTCCTGGAAGGCAGAGAGAACTGTATTTTCTTCGTTTGGGAAGAGGGATGCGAACGTATGTCCCTGGGGGGTCTCGCCAGGATGGCAGCTACAGGCACAGTAAGTGCCTACGGTGGATCGCAAGGAATTGTGAACCTACGATAACGAAGTAATGTCCCAGTTTCTCGAGGGATCCGGTCCAGCGCAGAGAAAAGACACGGTGAAACGGGTGCGGCGTTTGATGAGCTTTGCGACCCGTGCGAGTGCATAAGGGAGGTCGTCAATCGCTCTATAAAAATTTTGGTACCGCTTTTAGGATCTCATACTATCAGACTCACCGTTGCAGTTCCACTGGATCTGTTTCTTCCTCCGGCTCAGTCTCGTCTGTTTGAGGTTTTCTTTGTTGCGAGTCATACAGTTGCTGAATTTTCTCCTTTACGTCATCATCCTCCGCATCCAGAAGGTCCTGCGATGTCTTGCGGACTGCAGCAAGGACTTCACCAGAGGTACGAATACTCCCTGCCTCTTTTTTTGCCATGATTTGGGGTTTGATCCGGTCATCATAGTATTCAAGAGCGTAAAGCTCTGCATGAGTGCGGATGCGTGAGCCTCTCGGCTCGATAGCTTTGTTGAAAACACTTGATTTCTTCTGTTGAAGGCGGCTCCTCCGTGAGGCGTTTGCACACCAGCGAAACCATGTCCGCAGACGCTTCATTAATGATGTGTAAGCAAGATCAAACGACGTCGATGGTACTGTAACTCACCCCCTTACGTGCATCCCCAGCAGACCCTAGGGCTTTGCCTTGCTCTGCGGTAAGCGGTCCTTCAGCCCCAGGGAACAAAACGGCCCTTTCAGGCCATTTCTCGAACCAAGCAGTGAACAACGATGGCCAGAATCGATGGTATGACTTGCTCTGCGTGTTCTGCAAATATTCTGGGAGCCAACTCGTAAGGAAGTCTGACTGCTCCTGTGTTGTCCATGTCACTGGAGCCATGTCGCGTCAAAAGGGTGATAAAAATCACAAAAAAATCGTAAAAAAATCACAGTCTTCCTCATAGTGGATACCCCAGGCTTTTGAGAGCAGCTACGTCGAGCCAAACTGATAAATTTGTTTGTGAGTCGTCAACAGGAGAATGATTGATAAAGGAATCTCACAAGACATAATAAGACAATGTTTGTCCTGGACGTTGGTGTGCGGGTTTTAGAACATCGCGATGGATCAAGACGTGCCATTGCCTTATGCAGATTTGATCTGTAAGCACAAAATCTTCGATTATAAGCTACCACGGGCGGACAATTACAGCCCTAATCGGAAACCCCCTAACACGATGATGTAGACGAAAACATTCACTGGGCTACTTTAATCACATCCTATGCAGGCTAAACCTTGGAAATACCACAGAGTATGTAGAAATATGTATACACAACTTGAGCACGTGAATGGCGATATGGTGGTTGCAAAAGAATGACAAAAAACACCAAAAGCTTTTCATCCATCAGAGGAACACCCAGATATCGACGCAACGATTCATGCCTTTCAGCAGTCTACTATAAAATAATGTCACGTAGTGACATCTTGTATAGCTAAGAAGGTCTGTTGCACATCAGAGACCTCCAGAGTCCTACAAATTAGATGGTAGCATGGAATGCACTCGAGAAATGTAAAGATATTCTATAAATCTCACATAAATCTCGCATAAATCTCGCATATACCCCTATGTTCAGATCTTGCAAAGTTGGCGACCACTCATGTAAACTCCAGATTTGGCGACGACTTAGTAAATCCGTAACTTGAAGTTTACATCGTGCTACCACTTTGTCCCGGCCGTCCTCCACTGGCATGGGCAGACCGAAGCTCTATCACACCACCGAGGAAAAATTGAAAGCCAAGCGAAACTACAGCAAAACGTATTATACAAAGTGAGTTCATGCTTGCTATAAGGGACAAGCAGATAGACTGTTCCATAGAAACCGTGAATGGATCAGCCTCAAAAATAAAGTGAAGTATCGGCAGCAACAGTGGTTTGGTTTCTTGTTGACTATGTTCTCAAGCCTGAGCTCATGACATCGTTACTTCAGTGCCGGCTCGGGCTATGTCGATATATCTGAGCCTTCTACGCCAGAGACACCCGACCAACTCAACCCTCCGGACCCCATGGCGCCACTACAGTAAGTGCAAATTTCTTACGTCTAAACATTGTCAACGTGCTGAGTTTTTCTGGTTGTTGCACCTCTGTAGGGCTCAAACGACCTGGCAAAGCCTGGAGATTGCCCTGATGGCTCTCATTGACAACTCCCTCGCATCTTTCATTGACTCTCTCATCTTCAAATTCCGAAACTCGCCCGGTCTTTCGATGTTCGCCGAAACACTTGACCAGTTACTTAACAGAGCTGAAGAATTGCATGTCCTTGCGCGGTCCCTTCACGCACAAGTGTTGCAGAGTCACGGTGTGAGCGAAAAGTTACGCGAGGTTGAACTAACAAGTCAGAGGATTGCACTAGTTATTCGCGCGTTTGAGGAATTGTTGCTCCATGCATGGGCTGAGGACATTGACAGCGTCATCAATATGCACCATAGTAGCCGATTTGTTTACCAAACAGGTCCCGACATAGTACCGCTTTCGTAGTTAATTATCACTTATTCGTTTAAATTTTAATGATCGCTCTACAACTTCTTGAATCATGATTCTCAAGATATAGCCGAAGTTCCGGCTGGAATCGCAGCTCCAGATTACAATTTTCAAGAAATATTTATGTATGCCGTACTACCTACTGCAACAAGCGCGCCTCATTATGCTTGATCGCATCAGCCATACCCAACAGACCGGCATCCATTGAAGCCACGCTGGAGTGACAGGCACGCTTGACGCCCAGAACGTGGGGGGAAGTACGTTGCCTGTGAATACATCAACACGAGGACTAGCTACTGTAATAGTCCCAAGAACGTACCAGGTGGAGAAGACACCAACTCTGCGGCCGCACGTCACAAGATAGAAGGGACCAGTAACATTATCCTGTGGGATGTCGAAGGCGAAGCCTTGATATGTCTTCTGAAAGCGGACTCGCCCATCTACGAGGATGGGACTGACAGGTAAGTTCTGAAGAAGCTGTAAGAGGACTGCCGGCGAAGGAGAAGGGTGGATTATTTCCGGGTTCTGAGGGGAAATGGTAGCCGTAGGAGGGGTATCATCGGTTGCTGTACCTGCGGCGGCGATAGGGTCGGCATCAGTAAGTGTAGCAGCAACGGAAACACAGTCGTCCTCAGCAGGCGTATCAACAAAGAGATTGGCATCAGTAGATGCGGTGATGGAAACTGGGTCAGCCTTAGCAGCAGCAGGGGTAGATGCTGGAGCGGCAACTTGGATAGCGGATTGAACTTGCATAGCTTCGCTCTCACTCAACGTCATATCCCCCAAGAGGAGGAGGACAGCAGCTGGTGAACGCAATCAATGTTGTGTTTCCGAATACTTGAAAAGACATACCAAGGTTGGTGTTTGTCATGTTGGACACGGAGTGGGAGAGCGGGTGTCAAGGTCGTTGTTGGTGAAGGTTCTTGCTCTGAGAATAAATCATGGTCGAAGTCTATATGTGTTTGTCCATACGAAGCATTCAAAAAATGGAAGGAGGTGAGATGTACAGAGAATCAGAGATCAGAAGCCCGGGAATATATATGTGTGTGGAAAGAAGGAGCGGTGGAAAAAGGGGTAGGAAGTCAATTGAAGAACCTACGTGCAGCATACATCGAATGTCTGTTGTATTCCAGGAAAGATCTCTTACACTTTTGGATAAGGGTGGCAAGGAAGGTACGCGATACTCTTACTGCTTGTGTACATACGGTTGCCATTTCAGAATTCCAAAATCTCATTAAAATGTCTAATTCTTTCAAATGGATAGTCCTCACACGCCCTCTCACCGACTCAATGGCTCGAGACGTCTCAGTCATAAATGTTCATCTTCCAAGGGGAATTTTCGTACAGTCATTCTCATTCGAGTACGACTATGATCCCAATGTTGCCGGGCCGATTGTAAGTGCTTTCACATAATTTATGACGTTTGCAGCTCCCCAGCTGATCCCATAGTACCAAGCATTTCCAATTTTCTGTGGAGCCCCCCCGTCAGCGATATTACGAGGAGACTGAAGATGTTAACGCAACGCTGTACCCTGAGAACAAAGAAAATGAAACAGCTGCGACTGTAATGATTTCTGTATTTTCTAATACACGTCCATGACTGACTGATGAGTAGCAGGAGGGTCCTAGCTGTGGACCCCCTTTAGGCATCTTATTTCCACATGTGAGCCATATTGCGTCTCTCCAACCGGGTCCAGTGGTGGCTCCGTTATCCGGCGTAACAGTAAGTAAAGTATTGTACATTCTACCTATGTAGACTGACATGCGAATAGCAGGGAACGTCTAATCGTGTTCTGCTCTCGGGTGTCATGGCTCCGCATGGGAACCGCATCGCGCCTCTCGGCTCGGAAACGGCACGGCAGGAGTTGCGACTGGGTGTACAACCAACGAATCCTCCCAAGCATTCGGCACCCATTATCAAGGAGGAGGAGGAGGATTCTACTGGCACCTTGAGGTCTAAGAAACGCCAGAGGAAGAAAATTTAGATCGGTACAATTATAGGACCTATGTACTATGGTTCATCTTGGTGTAATGCAAAACTTTGCTTCTCTGACACGCTTCGGTTGTGCACCCATCGTGTGGCAGAGAGCCTTACTACCACCATGGTCCACCCTCACCGCGTCCGTGACAGTGATGTCCAACACCATTCTCAGGCTGCTCGGAGCAATCGAAAGCATCCCAAAAAACCAAAGTGTACTATCCTCCACCGTGAAAATGCTGCCATAACTAAGACTCGAATACACTCTTCGTACCAGCTGCACAAAGATGGCTCTCTTTCTCATACACGCGTCTTTCTCGCTTCCAGTCAGCGGCTGCCAGAGACAACTCCCAGCTCAAATGAATCTGTTGGCGGCATCTCCCCACTGGCTGCTCCAGAGGCTTGGGATAACCTACCACCGGAAGTCGACTTGGAAATACACAATTACTCTAGCAAGAAGCGTACCGCAGCGGTAAGTAATTTTCTTTGACATTCAAACTCTGGACCGACCTTCGGAAACATCAAGGATCATCCCATCTTGACCTGGTTAGCTGACCGGGATGTATTCCTGGATGAAATGATACGTCTCGAGGGTCGTGGCGATTTTCTCAACTGTTGCCCTCTCTGCGGCGATGCTCAGCCGAGTATTAGGTGCACTGACTGTTTTGGTGGTGAGCTACTCTGCGGCACATGTGCTGTAGCTAGCCATGCTCGAAATCCATTACATATTGTCAAGGTACGTGGAACAATAAACCACCCATGAGACAATAAGTCTAACTCTTTTTCCAGAGATGGAATGGGAACTCATTCGAGTCTGTGACGCTCAGAGATCTCGGTCTTCGAGTTCAACTAGGACATTCACCGAAGAATCACTGTAATAATCCAGAATGTAGCCCTTGCGATCATTTCCTCGTTATCGACACTACGGGAATTCATACTGTCTCTTTGGATTTCTGTAACTGTGAGTCAGCAACCAGCCACTTCCAGCAAATTCTTCGCATGGCCTGGTTCCCAGCGACGAGCACGCGACCACAGACGGCAGCGACCTTCCGGGTACTCAAGCAGTTTCATCTTCTTTCCCTCGAGTCTAAGATCTCTGGATGGGAGTACTATAACTCGCTGGCTCGGCTCATTGATAATACAGGTCTCGTGGATATCAAGGTATTGTATTTATCATAGTGAGTTTTATTTATCGCTCACAGCATCATATAGAATCGCTATGAAGCGTTTTTGAGAATGTCACGAGAATGGCGCCACCTAAAAATGCTCAAACGAGCAGGTCGTGGTCACGTCGTTGGAGGTATAGCGGGCACGCAAGAAGGTGAATGTGCGGTCATATGCCCAGCATGCCCACATCCAGGGATCAATTTACCACTCAACCTCAGCTCCTCCGAGACCCACTGTTCTGGAGCCGGCAAGAGGTAAGCAATAATGCCTTATTTTGTGCCCACGATATTGATGCTACATGTCCATGGACCGTGCAGCTGGCTTTCTGCACTCTTTGTGGCAATTGACGCAAATTTCAGGCTAAAACGCAAGAAGGTTTCTGCAGATAGCGTGGACCCAAGTTTGAGCAAAGGCTGGGCGTACTTTGTTGAGGAAACGGCATACAAGACACACCTTCAAGAATTTATCAATGAAGTCCAGGAGGTATATACTTCCGAGCTTCGTCTGTTTGTTTATTGACCTCATTTAGAAAAGTACCTGCTCGAGTCATCTTGCCGTGAACATGGCCGACACGGTGTCCCATCATGGATTGGCAGCCACTGGTGTCGGAACAGTTGATTGCGCCCGCCACAATATGAAGCTACCCACCAGTGTAGGAGACTTACAAAAAGGTGAAAAGTACGTTGTCCGTTTGCACTTATTTCAGGATTTAAACTGTTTGCTAGGTATATTAACATGGACTACCTCCTCTTTTCATCACTCCGCCATAATTCCATCAGCTCTCTCAACATCTCGTACGATATCGCCTGCCAATGGTCTAAACACCTTTCGGCTCGCATTTCCAAGCTACCCCCCTCACTGCGACTGCCACTCACAGAAAAACGAATCAATTTCCTTGTTCCCAAGTTTCATTTACCAGCACATATCGCGAAATGCCAGACCACGTACTCCTTTAACTTCATTCCGGGGGTCGGGCGCACAGATGGAGAGGCTCCCGAGAGAGGTTGGGCCAACATCAACCCCGTCGCGTCCAGTACCAAAGAAATGGGTCCAGGGGCGAGACGGGATATTCTGGATGATCACTTTGGACATTCCAACTGGAAGAAATTGACTAACCTCCGTGAGTTCATGTCGTTTTGTACAGGTTTTCCTGATTATTTTTAGGTCGCAGCCTGCTCCAGAAATTGAAGATAGCGATTGCTAAGCGTTCTGAACACCGCGATGCGCTAGAGGATCTCGAAAAAGGACTCTTATCTGGCCAGTCCTGTAACTTGGCAAAGTGGACATCCCAAGTCGAAGATTGGGAAAAAGACCGTACACAGGCGAACCCATATGACCGGCAAGGCAGCAGTAAGTGAATCATCATGTATACATTTTAGTTACTCACGCAGAGGTTACAGCGATGACCATGGCCTCTGTTCGGCTTCAGCTTGCCAAAGAAGAAGCTGAAGAGTTGACGCGACGCAACTCCACGTCTGTCCATGAGATCTGTTCGCCTAGCATGCTAATCAGCACTGGGTTAGAACTGGAGGACCATCAGTAAGCACCATCTGGGTGGTACCTTGTCGAAAATAAACTTATCATTGGCTAGGCGCCGCCTAAGACGCATCAAAGCCGGGTTGAGTGCTCACAGCACAGATAATCAGGAAGCAAACCTACTCCAGCAGAGTAATACCCTTCAGCGTCGCATTGATGCCTGGGTCAAGTTACAGTACCTCTTCCTCCCAACTCTAGCCTCCGAGCGTGCGAAGAATGCTGGAAATGTCGACGTCGTCGTTCCACCAGAGTTATACAAGTTGATGCTCCCCTCTGAGCTTGGCCGGTCCATTCCTTGTGACGAATGCTTGCAAAGGATTGAGTGGAGGCTACGCTATGCACAGGCTCATGATGCACTTCACTCCTTAAGGTCCAACCTCCGGGCACAGAGCTGCGTTCTCAAATTCAAGGACCGTAACTTACGTGGGCAAGGAGCAAATACAAGAGCACGAAATACTCTCAAAGGGATAGAAGCAAGGATAGAAGCAGCGGCAAACAGGTAAGCGGGTCTATGAGTACAAGCCGCCAATTGATATTGTGATCAAACAGGTACGATGATGCTCATAACGCGTTGGTAAGATTAGCTCCATTTCTGCATGAAACTACATGGCACGTTATCCTCCGACCACTCAACCGCCAAGATATCCGTACAATGTCAGACCTTGTATGGGGAGAGACCGAAGGGACAAAAAAATTGTCTTGGATATGGTGCGTGGGCGGAGCTGTTGAAAATGTGGACGAGGTAGCTTTGGAAGGTTTGTGAATTGTTTGCCTGTCGGCGTCAGAATAAATGATGCATCTCATAGATATGCGCATCGAATGGTGCAAAGCTAGAGCCAGAGCTCAGCGTTGGTCCGAAGAGGTTGACCTCTTAATGGAAGAGATGCGGAGGACAATTAAATTCTTTCAATGGGACGCCACACGCTGGGAAGAACGTGTGTCATATGTATCGGTCGATGCGGCTGCTCTCGAAGGTCACCGTGCGTATGCTCACCGGCAAGCGATGCTCAGGAAGTCTCTCGCAGAAGGATGCCTTGGTTCTTGGAAAGCTACGATGGATTTTGTGGAACGATTGAACAATGAATGGTATGGTGCTGACGAGGCCACGAGAGATGCTTTAACTCGTCACATCGAAGATTTATCCCTTAACTTCACTGGGAGCACTATCGGGGACGGTGACGATCCTGTTGATAAAATGTAATGTATCTATTTCAATGACGACTGTTGATAATGCATTACAATGCATCATACGGGGATAATTGCCAATAGGATTTGCACCACTTAGAAACATCGGAAAGCTTATGCATCAGTTATGCAGTGCGTAGAAAGTCACATAATCCTAATGCATCACGAAGCGGAATATGGAAACATGCAGTACTCGGAATTTGACACAAATAACAATCCTAATGCATCACGCAGCGGAATAGCCTACGGGACTCGGAACATGCAAGAATTTATGCATCACGCCATGGGATGCCGGATACGTACAAGCACGGCACAATCATTCATGCATCAGTACTACATAATAGAGGGGCAGGCACTCTGACTCAATGATGCATCATATGGGGCAGTCCGCACTGGAGGTGTGAGTGTACTAGGATCCTTCTTAATTTGCATCAAATGCTCACAAGGGTTACAGTGAATCGTGCATCATGTTGTCAGGGAGTGGTGCAGAAGGAAATCAAAGAAACGGCAGCTGGGCAAGAATTTTACAACCATCTGGAGGCCATAGTCCAAAAACAAACAGAGGTTATACAAAAGATCGAAGAGGCGAGGGTGGTGGCCAAGGATCCGCAGTTGGTGTCGGAGCTCGAGGGACAACTTGCAGAATTGCGCAAGCTGATGGATGAAAGGCTCCGCGACATGGAGAACCTGAAGTTGCCACGGATGAGACGTTTCTTTTCAAAGATACGCGACACATCTAAAATGATTCGTTCTCTGTTCTTTAAGCCATTCTCATTTTGAATATTTGTTGCGCACAACTGTCGATGAAGACATAAGTATGGCATGGTATTATAACCTTCTATACCCGTGGTTCTCTAATACTGCATACAATGGATTGTCGATGTCAGCCGCGGTGACATTATGTTTCTGTCTTCACCTGGCGTGCGACACAGCCCGCCCTTATACTAACTTAAATTGAGGCATGGAAACTAAGTGAGTGTGCTTGCACATGAGAATGCCTAATCGACGCCGTTCCGGGAGGCCGCAAGGGATGGTCTGGTGGATGCCATCGGTGAGCTTGAAAGTAACTATAGTATTTACTCTCCAAAACTGGCTCGGCGACCCATCAATGCATCACTGTCCACATCCCCTGCCTTTCCATGTAGTATATCCCGAGTCTGGAAGGATGTTGTTTTACATTGCCATGATAATCTTGTGGAGGTGACCTAAGATGCAGAGCATGACAGATCTTGCATGGGTCTGTAGATCCGGCAATGTGGGACATTGTCATGAACTAAAGGTTGATTGTCGTCGGATTCATGCGGAAAGAGTGTTTGATTACGATATTTGAACACACCACTAATTTCGGTACTCTCAACATTCACCTCGGCCTACGAGAGTGATGGGCTGCAAAAGAGTCAAAGAGGTTTCCCTAAGCAGTGCAACGGTAGTTAGCGAGGCCAGGTCTTAAGTCGCATACATAATAATGTCATTAGACGCAGAACAAATCGTTTGAGCTATGAAAGTAAGCGTAGGATGGATGAAATGTACCCCATACTAGCATCCACGGGGAATCACAGAGCCGAATCGAACGATCCAGAAAGCGATCCAAAAGCACCATGTCAAGGTGTAGGCCAACTTGAAAGGAACAGAGATTTCGCATCATGACAAGCTGTGAAAGTAAGCGCAGAAGGAACAACGCACAGTCACCATGAACCCACCAAAAGCTACGGTCATGGAGAAATGAGCGCATTCACCACCATCAGATCAAGATATGATGCACTTCGGGGGAGAGAAAATGCGGGTCAAGCTACAAGAGTAGGCATCCAAGAGGTGAGATGAACATACTATGCAGTCACAAGAGGGCCCATCTGAAAGCCCATCACGCACCGCAAACGAGTCGACGATGCCTGAGGCCTGAGGTCCAATGATCATCAATCATTGATCAATCGATCATCTCCGGCCATATATAGCCAAGTCGCAGCTTTTAAACCGTGTGACAGAAGCGTGACGTCCATAGAAGTCTGAGCATGTTACAGGATCGTGAAGAGCTAATAACATAAACAAGCTAGAGGAACCTTAAGCAAGGTATTAACGATCTGATTTTTGCAGATGCTACCGTCAGGTCTGTCGAACGTCAGATGTCACCACGCACTTGAGTTTATTGCGCCCGTCCTGAACCTCTGCCGGGTTTATATCATTTAGCAGATTCACTTCCACGTTCTGCCCATCGGGGATAAGATCGCTAGCAATATTCCATGCAGAATCATACGTATTGTTGAATTCTTCTTCCTTGGCGCCTTCTTGGACGAGTGCACTCCAAGCCACTTTGAGTTCCGCCTTATTCTCTGCCATCTTTCTCGCATTTTTCACTTTGTCACCCATGGTCGTGACCAGACGGGCTTGCTGGAGAGGCTGCGATTGTGTGTTTTGACATCCAAGTCTCCGGCCAAGCGTTTTCAAGACCGAGCAAGCATCAGGGCCAAGCTTCTTTGTGCGGCTCGGATGCTCGTTGATGTTGAAAAGATGAATTATTCCAGTGATTTTGAAACCACTTCCATACCTTTGTACACACATGATGAGAACCGTGATGATGGATGAGCAATCCGAGTCAAAAGATGACATACTTCTTTTCAAGCCATGTCGTGATTGTACCACAAATGATCTCCACGGGATTTTCGTAATCATCAAACCCAGGCGTATCAACAAAGACTAGATGGCGACCGTTGTGCTGGATCTGGACATGGCATGCAGCGATAGCGACTGTGTCAGGTTTTAGGCTAGCAGCTCCGGGCTGTTCGGGTCTCTTAGTGAGGACATTGATGAACTACTCCAAAGCTTTGAGCAGAAAAAAGAAGTATTGTAGAGTCGGTTTACATTGGTTTTCCCGGATCCTGTCGGCCCCACGATGCTGTTTATGCAGCCGCTTGAGTACAATGGTTCTACGACAGTCTAGGAAAACGACCGACAGGATAACTAAATCTCTTGGATTTCCCTTGAAGTCGTTCTTGTCCATGGATCTGGAGGTGGATCAGGTGATTAGGGGAATTCACAGCTGATTTGGATTTCGATTTGGAGTCGATTTGGACGTCGATTTGGATGTCGATTTGGACATGTA
>JBBPLQ010000515.1:0-20009 GCA_038089855.1 Royoungia palumana
GCACGGCTTCAGGGCTTCTGGGGCTCGGCTCGGCTCGGCTCAGGCTTCTCAAAATGACAAGCCGAGCTCTGAGCCCCACCAAGCCCCTAATGTGGCCCGGCTCGGCCAGGCTTTTTGGGGCTTGGCTTGGCTGGCTCACGGCTTTCAGGCCAGGCCGCGGAATCACTACTTTGAACCCTCCCTATTCATTGGAGGATCCTCCCTTGAACCCTTCGAACCCCTACAACATGCTAGGGATCCCTTGAACTCTTGAAACCCCTCTAACAAGGGATATTCTGCCTTTGAACCCTTGACTCCTGCCATCTGATAGAAGCCCCTATCTTCGGAACCTTCGGAACCCCCATCTCAGAACGTCAGAACCCCTGAGCCACTGAGTTAACACCAGTCCCTACCTGGGGTTGTCATAACACCTTCTGACTTGTCCTCCTTGCCTTTAGCTCTCTCTAGCTCCTGGTTTCTGTTACAAATGCTCCTAAACCCCTATCCTCAACCCCTGTCTTTATACCAACCCCATCTTATCTTATCAACAAGTCTTCACACCTCAAGAATGCTATGTTGTTCCTCCCGCATTTAACCCAGACTTGTTCTAGACTCTTTACACCTCATGCCGAACCTATGCTTGGAAACTATTCCTATTGGCTGCCACTTCACACAGCCTCACTATGTTGTACAATTCTTTTCCTCCAATCATATTATTACTTTCACACAGCCTTTATGGCACCACTTTCATTATTCAATCACGGTCACTTCACTTACTTCCAATTATGGTATAAAGTCTGGCACACCAGTTATGCACAGACCAGGACACAAATAAATACAAACACTATAGAGTAGCATATATACCTGAGATGTACTTCGATAGTCCTCAGTTTAATTCACTTGTTGTTTCCATCCAAACAACCTTCAAAAGAGCCAGTCCCTCTTCAAAGGACAACTATGTAATTTCCTGTTGTTCTGGGTGTTGTTTCAGTTTCGATGTATCAATGATGCACTCATCTCAGATTGGATGTGCCATCTGTGACCATTTCGCTTGGTTCACATCCAGTTGGACATGGTGAGTAGTTCTCCCCTCCTGGGCCTCCTTGTGGCTTATCTCGACATTGTAGGTTTGTTCTTTCGAAACTGCTTGTCTCTATTGCTCTCAGGATGTTCCAATGGCTTGTGGGATGCTGTGGATTGCCTAGGTAATCCCAGTTCTTTTGTTTTTGGTGTTCTCACTGACTCGTGTGCTCTTCAGCTAGCATGCTCCTTTTGAGTCATTTTGACCCATAGCACTTGACGCTCGCTTCATCAGTCCTGCAGCACCCTTGCTCATCACCTACAACACTATCTGCATCATTTCTACACTCCCAATCCCCTCCGACACTTCTTCAGTCAAGTCCTCAAGATGGCCAGGTGGGCCTGGACCTTGACTCTGCATGTCCAGATTGACAAGGCATGGGCTAGAGACGTTCTGGCGACTTCCCTGGACTTTGTTTACAATGTCTCATGCATCTATTTCATGGTCTGGGTCCTCTGGATCGTCTGGGAGTGACTTTGGTAAGTCCTCCTCTTCTGTGCAGTCCACTTGTCTTCTGACTTGTTCTGGTGCTTCTTGCAGTTTCTGAAACAACTCTCAAAGACAAGAGCTGTTAGAGTGAAGAGATGGAGTGTTGTGGAGTTCTCGAGTCAATGAGAGGAAAGACCAGAAGAACTTTACTGGAGTTCTCTGGTGTTGACATTGGGTTTATATACTATGCACACATGTTTGTATCTATTTGTTTTACTCTAGAGAATTCCATAAGTGAATAAATGTGATTGGCTAATGAAAGTGGAACAATGCACAGCATCAGTAAGCATATGATGTCATAGATAAGAGAGAGAAATGCTATTGGGTGGAATGTCATAGAATGTTCCATAGGGCTGTGCTTGGCTATGCAAGTGTGGCAACCAATAGGATTATGATCTGAGCATAGGTTTGGCATGAGGTGCATCATGAGGTATGATGGTCTGGATTGAAGACATGTGTTTGAGCGAAGTGTTGCTCAAGGTTGAAAACATAGGAGTTAATTGACATGTTTGTAACAGTTTCCTTGACTCCATGCCATTGTCTTTGAGATCTCCAGATGGTCCCATTTCATTCGCTCATTCACATCAAATCAATATCATACTAGGACCCTACACACAGGCAAGCCAGGGCCTAAGCTGGAGCTAGTGTTGCCACAGCTTAGCTAACCAGGAGCCAGCCCCAGCTTATGTCAGCTTTCTGCCTAATTTGGCTTTGGATGTTAAACCAAATTGCCTAAAAGCTACAATTCCGGCTTTGATTAGCTCAGCTCTAGCTTTAAACATATCTAGCTACTTTATAGCTTGAGCTGGTTTCGAGCTGGCTTCAAGCTAACTCAAGCTAGCTCAAACAATGTTGGACAAGGCTAGTTCTGGAAAATAATACCATGTTAATATTGAACTAAAATGTTCCCACAACCTACTTAATTCTGACTAGAGTTCTACATGGGTATGGATCATCTGTGGCAGGTTTTGGATATGGGTTTCACAGACATGGGTGCCGGTTGCCATAAATGGACCCATAGACACACAATCTATGGGTACATGCTATAGCCAATACCCATGCTACAATTTGACTTGAGACAAGCTGCTGGTGATGGGAATGGATGCTGCAGGCCTGACAAAGCAAGTGATGTTCACAGGCCTCAGGAACCATGCACTGAGGATATGAACACATTAAACCAACTTGAATGTCCAGGAGGGTGAGTTGATGTGTAGGAGGCAAAGGTCAACAATGGAGTCGATCCAGACCACCAAAGTGATGGAGCAGGCATCCATGATGACCAGGGACATCCTAGAAACATCAGAAATGAGTGTGTTGATAAGACAAATGCACCAGGTTGAGATACCAGGCCAGGAGGCCAGATGGCCGAGCATGGCGACCAGGTCAATTTAGAAGGTCCAGGGAGCATCGGAAACATTCCAGACAGTCCCTACAAGTGTCCAGGAGGGCCTATGAGCGATGGAGGCTAGTGGCTCGATGAAATGAATATGCAATGTTGAAGTAGATGCCCAGGAGGAGATTGAGGCAAACCAGTCAAGTTCAGCCAAAACACGCACACCACAGGTGATACCCACTCACCAGTCGACTAAAATACCACCCCAGAAGGCCTTGACACCAATCCAAACGAATCCTATGTTGATCTGCATGCACCAAGTTGAAGTATAAGCCAGCTCGAGGGAGAGAGAAGGTGCAAGTTGAGCTGTCAAAATCAGTGAAATACCAATAAAGCGCACTCACCTGTAGGCCACCAGAGGCCATGGCAATATCTTGGACGCATGATGCACAAATCCAGAGGTGAAATGAAAGCCCAAAGGCCTAGAAGGCCAAGGGGAGCTCTGGTTGGAATGGAAAGTCGTTGAGGCCAATCTGTGATGCCAAAAGATTGTCAAAGGTGATGGATATGATGGGACATCCCCAAACATGATGGGAATGAGCACCATATCGAGATGAGCACACCACGTTGAGATACTGGTCTAGGAGGCCAGAAAGGGGAGAAGGCAAAGTTGGAAGATGTCAATGGTGAATTGCAGCATTGAAATGCATCGAACTGATTGAGATGCATCAAGGACGACTGGAATATGCTGATGAAGTTGCCAGATATGTCAGTATGATTCGACAAACGGTCAAATGACCAGAAGTCCCAGAACTCACCTAGGAGCCTGCTAAGCGAGCCATATGACCTGGGCGGTGGAACTGTCACACCAGGCGACTCCCACAGGTCCCAGGAAAGGCCTGGACAATGAGACAACAATGACATCGATGAAACAAGCACATTAAGCTGAGTTGTAGGTTGAGGAGGGTAGATCCATGTGCATGAGGTAAAGGTCAACAATGGAGTTGATCTGGACAGCCAGAAGATGTCAGCAATGAGTGCATCGTTGAAATGAACATACCAGGTCGAGGTACCAGCCCAGGAAGTACTGGAGGTGAAACACGATGTTGATGGTGATTGGAGCTGTGAAAATGATGGCATAATGAGCAGTGCATGCTGCAACTCAATACAAGTCAAAACACGATTGCTAGCTGAAAAGCAGATAAATCAGCAAGAACAGTATGAGCAAACAAAACACGACATACCTAGGCCACCCAAACCACCAAACTGGCATCCTATGTAATGTTGTCGATAGGTAGAAATACACTATCAAATAGTTTAGTTTGACTGTGAATTCTCTCCATGAGTAAGTCCTAGAGGGCTACTCACCTTCAAATTGGGTATCAAGTAGTTACCTTCATCCACTCCCTGGTTCATATCTAGGTTATATGCATGGTTGTCAGAGGCTCATCAGGGAGAAGAAGTGGCTTATTGTTGAATTCCATGCTGTCAGAGAGGCACTGCATTCAGTCATGCTTACTTCATAACTTCCTATGCCATTGAGAGTGTCATACCCATAATTTAGGTGATCACAAGAGGGGGAAACAGTCAATGAAGTAGAGAACATGATCTAGCATAAAAGTGCCACGACCGACATATGTGTGTAATAGGTGCAAATTTTATGCAGACATATTGACAAGAATGATGTCAGATGGTACATCGAGACCTTCATCACAATCAATGGACGCCAGAATATTATCCACCAAGTCCTCCTGATACAGTGATGAAGCTGGATCACCAAGACTTTCAGGACCATCTGGTTCATCCTCCAAAAGAACATGTTGATCAGTCACCAAGCCCTGCAAGAAATCAAATTTTAACATTTGCAGCGCTTCCATTAAAATTGGACTGATGCAGTTGTGTTTCTTTGTGTCAGTCTCTGCACTGGAGGAAAATATGTACTTGCAAGGAACAGACAATGCTTGAATGGGGAGGTAGTCCATCACAATGGCAAAAAGGGTTGGAAACATTTTGTGTTTTGTCTGTAGATTATTAGGATTGTGCAATGTGTGTTACAAATGCTTCAAATCTCATACCATTTCCTATGACCAAGTCCATTCCTCTCCCTATGCTTCACAAACCAACTCAACCATATGTTGTTCCTCTACACCAATGCCTAGAGCTTACAGCTCCCAAAACCTCATGTCAAACCTATGCAGGATTCAACCCATGATTGGCTGCCACACACATCAAGGCACCAATTAACATCTATCTCCATATGGATACATTAAACCCTAAACCCTATGATTCCATTATATTCCATCAAACACATGTTATGCTTCGCTTCCATATGATACGCCACAAGGCTATGCCTTATCTATGACATCATTCCATTCTTTCTTATCATCCAATCATATGCTTACCTTGACAGAACATTCTAGAATAATACAAACATACATACACAGTCTCTACAGTATATAAACCCTCATGTAGTAGTGTACATTCCCCAGTTTAATCAACTTGTATCTTCCTCTCATACAATCACTCTAAGCCTATAAGCTTTCCTTTACAAACTATACAACCACTTGATTTCGAGAGTTGTCTCAATGTGTACTACACTCAAATGACTTGCCTCCCAGAATTTGAGTGGATCCAAACCTTCATCCCATAGGTTTTCGCTGATGTAGGCTCAATACTCTTTGCTGACTGTTTGCGAACCAACCTGTTGCATTCCTCTGATGCCCATATCTTTAATGCTGAACTGAGCTGCAAGGGATGTGATTGTGTGAGTGGGGGCCTGGGGTTGTGATTGTGTAGGTTGCTGGAGTTTTTCACAATAAGATTGCATCTGAAGATAGGTGAATGCATGTCACAGGATCTTAGTAAATGTTGAGCACCACAACCTACCACATCAAGGATGATTTCTTCAGCTGACTTGATGTATTCATCATCCCAAAAGTTTTTGATCGGCTATGACACTTCTAATGGTTTTGACATCAATAGCGACAAGTTCATCAGTGCAAGTGCAGGTGGCAATGGTTTGGGATGATAATTGGAGCAGGTCAGGCTCAGGAAGTGAGTACAGCTTGATGAGTGCGACATTGTGAAACTGCCACACACCCTCAACTTCCCAAGGTTGTCGGGTGAAGTATTGAACTTCTCCAAAATGCATTTGATTACTGTATGGAAACTAGAACACCAATAATCTATAAATATGTTCAAACAACTACTAGGAATGAACATACCATAACATTGCGCGAGATCCGAAGCTTGTCAAGGACCTTTTCAGTCTCTCACCAGGCTGTCCTTGCAATTTGACCATTTTTGAGTTGTAGGCGAGCCCATCATTTGATACGTCCAATGGGAGGCACCATTTCTGGAAGAGATCTCTGAAGAGCTTGGGCTTCCAGAGGAGAGGGAAGTACAAAATACTGGTCTCATTTTGGCAGAAGAATGAAACCATCTAATAAATCAATTGCACTTTCTCCATGTCCTTGGGAGGGAACACTCAGCTCAGGAACAGCAGCAAGGAGACTGTTGACTTGGCAGCAATGAACTCCTTCTTGTGCAAGATTGGCATAAGGGTTGGATGGCTGCCATATCTCTTGTCCAAGGTTGCCGATGGTCTGCTCCATGGTCCATTGTGCATAGCAAATTGGAGGACCTTTTCGGATGGTTTCGCTAGCAAGATGCACAGCTTGGTGCATACAGGGCCATACAAAGTGAATATGGTCCTCTTGATACTAATAATAGAGGTCTTCAAATCCACGTTCCCATTGACAAAGAAGGGTTTGGGTGGCTGTCAAAGAGCTGGTGTCAATACTGTGTTGGCACATGATCTGAAAGCCCCATACTAATTTGCAGTAGTTGGTGAAATATACATCTGGTAAGATATTGTACAGGAGGATAGGGCCGAGACCAAATGTGTGGAGTTGGAACTCCCAGGTCTTATAGCCAGACAAGAATTTTTCGGCTATATTGCAAGGTTGGGTACCAAATGATCCTGGGAGATACAGGCCAGCTACAGAAACAGATGCACCATACCTCTCCCAAGAGGCATTGTCCAAAAATATGGCCCGATCCCATGTCTCAGTTTTGTCTGTATGGTCACAATCAATTGTACCTTGCCAAAGTCCAATCAATAGATCACTGAGATTGCCTGCAAAATGCATGATGTCAGTCATCATGCAATATAGAACGCTGAGGGAATGATGTTGATTGAGTCCGAGTATTAAGGGAGCCTTTGTGATTCCCATCTCAGTCTTGCATTGATCATACTGTGTCTGATTCAGGGAAGAAATAAGTCATTGGAGGTTATCAGCATACGTCTCAGAGCCACCAAGAGGAAGGTCGAAAACATTGATATCAGGGTGATTGCTACTGACAACACATCAGTCTTGGCTGGATGAGTGCTGGATAGTAGTGGCGGCCATGGGTTTTTCAATGTCCAAGGACACCACAATAAATACGACACCCATTTTTACCACTGTGACCCACCATTCTGTCTCAGTAGACCAAGCCAGGGCCATCTGCTGTTGGGAATAGTAGGTAAATATCGGAGTGGAAGGTCACATTGTGGTCAGCATCCCATATGTTCAAACCCTCCTTCTGAAGTGCAGAAATGTGGTGTATTCCAGGAAAGAAAAACGAGTCCAGGTTTTTGGGCTTGTTAGGCCCTGGAATGAATCCACCTGGTTGAACATACACTTTCTGGTATCGCTTTTCTGGAGCCAAATTGGTGATGATCCATATGTACATCCAGCAGTCGGAGTCCTTGTGTTCATACAGTTGTGCACCATCGACAGATACCATGAGAACAATGTCATTCACTTTGATATCGCCATCAATAGCAGGGCCAAGATAGTCCAAGCCCATGGCAATATTGTCAATAATGGGGATTTCTCCTGTTTGCGACAGTGTCATATCCCAATCTGCAAGTCCAATCTCTGATGTAACTCCAGATGTAACTCCGTGGGTTTCAATTGACATTTCATTAAGTACACGATTCCAACTCTCAGACTTGTACTCCACTCCTCCATTCTCTGTTCCTATATATGATTCACCCTGTATTTGATTTAGACCCTAGTTACCTTCGTCCCTGCGACTCGCTTGAGTGCACAGACCTTCATTCCACCGTTCCTTTACTTAGGTCCAATCTCCAACTCCGTTGACCCTTCCGAATCTTACTGTCCTATCTTTGTTATGACCTCCTCCGTTCTTGTCCTATAGACTCCGAGTCCTACTCCATATATAAACCCGCATGTATTCGTCGTAACTCTTCAGTTCAAATATTAACTTAGATTTAACTCCTTCTCTGACCTCCAACTTGACTTCATTGCTAGTCAATGTTTAAGTCTGAACCTCTGCATCTCCGAAATCTGGACCACCTCTGAGACTCAGGCAAGGGAGCAGCGCTCTGCTCCAAGTTGCTGAAGCCAAGGTCCTACCATGCACATAACTCTGGAGTTACCGGAGTTCACCAGAGTTGACCCAGTCTTAACAGACAGTTCTGACAAGATTTTTTGAGTGCATTCATAAAGGTAACACATCTCTCATGCAGACTGTGGGCTCCAATAGTGTGCCTGAAGCTGTGGACTGACTGGAATTGTTGTGAATTTCTTTGTGGTGGTCTTGACCCGACCATTGCTAGCACAAAGACAACCTGGATCCCAGTGAGATGTTGCACACATGGGACACACTTCCAGTTCAGTAAATGGGCCTGTAAAAGCAACACACAAATCTGGGCACATGTCATGCTCAATGTACTCTACCCCTGTGTACTCAGCAATCTTTCTCTCCACAGTGTGATATGTGAGGATCTCATGAACAGCTGGTGAGTCAGAAAAGTTGATTTTTGTTGATCGGCAAATTTGTTCGTATGCATGCTGGGACAAATGTTCGAGTGCCAAGTACATGGCAATACTATGCCGAACCCCATGACTTTCGATAGTGATTGGACTTTTGGGAGGGTTCTGAAGGCTCTCAACACTTTCCTTGGAGAGCGTGTTGTTGTTATCATCAAGTGAGGCATCTCAAACCAGAGTAATAAACTCAAGCTCACCTTTTATTTTTTGGAGAACAGCAGACTGTACAAGGTTGTCAACATTGATGTTGAGTGATTTCCTACACTCAAAATCAACCTTGTACTTGAAGAGAGGTGTTCCAGAAGGATGCCAGAGAGTGGGATTTGGGGAGTGACTAGCTGAACAGCATGACAGTGTGTATGAATCACATTGTGGAGGGGATGGAAATGGGGGTGGGGGTGGGGAATCATGGAATGGAGAAAGTGAGCAGTGACTCAGACTCAGAGAGGGCCCAAGTTGCATTAGTGGTTCATTGTCAGCAGTCAGCTCAGCCTCCTCCAACTGAGCTTTGTCAGTATTCAATCAGGACAGGCTCTGAAACAACAGGACATACCTCTGGTGTGGGATCTTTTGCATGTTTTTGTGCTGGCTTGTCACCCTCATCCTCAGGGGAACGAGCTTGAATACAAGCATTTCAGTCAAGTATGCTAGAGTTACCACTCGGAGCAGAATCTTGCTGACACTGACGGAGTGCTTGAGTAGCATGGCGCCAAGTAACCATGCCAGTAGGATCCTGAGCAGTAAGGATGTGTTGCCTTTCTTCCTCATTACTGGCAAGGGCAAGATGGTGATACCAAGTGGCCTTCAAGACTTGGTGTGGCTGACCAAATCCAAACTTCTGACATACACACATCTAGAGCATGTTTTCATGTGGAGGGGGCTGTTCCAGTGGCATTGTATGAGACCAGTGGACAAGTGGGAGTTATACAAGTGATTTTGCTAGTGAGTAGGCTCGAAAGTTCAAATTGCAGAAGCTGCAGACTGCAGCTGCTTGTACAGTGCACTGTTTGCATGGAGCAAGAAGCCACAGTCTGCACTTAGAGAAGTTCGGGTTGCAAGGCAACTGATGAGGAGCTGAATCAGAAGCATGCATATTCAGTTATGCTTATCTCTGACTATGCATAAATGGACACAAGTAACTCGAATTCATCGGTTTATTTTGTATAGTCTGTGTGCTCATACACTCATGCACATCCCGGTCGATTTGAGCATAGCAAGTTTTCACTGGGGATGATCCTCCATAGGATTGGAGAATGTGTCATACATGATGATGTGAAGACTGACATAGTTAGTAAGTCATGTGACACCTGAATGACAATATCAGGAATCGAATGATAAGATAAGAAATACTGTTAATCTCAATATAAAGAACTAGTAGAGATCTCTGTCTTTACACTGCAGTGTAGGTACTCTCTATCACATGGAGAGTAGCACAGGTAGTTCTAGTAGGAGACTTACTAGAATGGACACTTGGAGTAAGAGTAGGCTGATTAACTGAGATGTGAATCAAAGGAAAGATGATAGATTGACTGAGGAAAGCAAGTATGAGAGCTTTCCTCAAACTAAATAGTGTTTATCTATTGTTTGTAAGTATTTGTGCTGGTCTGTGTGCATATCTCTTGTATATCTATATGAGTATATCAAGTGAGCAATGGAATTACATAATGATCATATAAGATGATGAGATCTGAAGGGATTGAAGTCATGTGTATAGAATGACTATAGATGTGATGGAATTGCATAGCTAATGATAAGAAATAATCAATGGTATCAGGATTAGAAGATCAGAATAAGAAATACCATTGATTTCAACACAGTATACTTGAGATCTTCTCCAGGAGTGTCATCTTGGATGGCAGTGATGCAAGCATGAAGACTCATATGGAGGTAGACTCAACACACTCCATTGTCACTAAACCTATGTACACTATAGTACATATAGACAGATTCCAGTATTTGCATTACTAGTTATTGTTTCACTTGTTGATGTTTTTGGCTGAAATGTTTCTAGCATACCCTTATATTAAAAAAGGACTAGTGACTTACAAAGGAGATTGTGAAAAATCAGTTCAACAAGAAGCTCTTTCATTACAACTCTGTCTTTAAAGTTGTACTGGGAAGTAAGTGCAGAGATTGTTTTCTGAACTGCTTGGATTGTTTTGGATGACTCATAAAGCTGAGTGGCTACTGTGATTGAGTTTTCAACACCTTGCTGATGTAGAAAAAAAGAATGTTCCAAGATGATGATAATGGCTACAAATGTAAGTAGACACAACTACTAGACTATAGTGAAAACTGACCAGTGCCCAAATAGAGTACTTTCTTCCATGTAATCTTCCTCTAAATTATATAATGTAAAAGAAGATAAGATAACTATGAAACCAGTTGACTTACCATGGATATGAATGTGCTTGACTGTTGCAATAATTGATCATGGCTGACAGAGGGCTTATCAAGAAATGAATTGGTCAGACTAACAGAACATCAGCAAAAAAAAGATACAAATAAACATACTTGTGAAGAGTCCAATATCTACAATATCAAGGGTTATTATATGTATTGGAAAGATTAAAAAAAGATTACAAACCTCCTGTGGAATGAAAATAAGTATGACATAAAGAAAAGTGATTCTACACCAACCTGCTAATGAACAGAATTGAATAGAGAAACATTAAAAATCAGCTGATGATGAAAATAGGAATGAGAGCTGACATCCTAAGAAACATTCATATAAGCAATAGAATGACATCACCAGTGAGATACATACAATTGTCTGATATAAAATAATGAAGAACATCATATGTTGGAGTATGAATCAGTATCTCTGTCAAATTCTGTTCACAATGAGAGTACTCACATTCTAGAAATGAAAGAAATGGTGTTTGAACCAGTATCCTTCTAAACCACCTTTCATGGTGAATTCACTTACCTCCTATGAATGAAAGCACAGGGAAAGGGATCAGCATCCTTCTCAAACACCATTCAGTCAGTCCACTTACCACCTACAAATGAGAACACAGGGAAAGGGATCAGCATCCTCCTCAAACACCATTCATAGTCAGTCCACTTACATCCTATGGATGAGAGCAAAGGAAAAGGGATCAGCATCCTTCTCAAATACCATTCACAGTCAGTCTACTTACCCCCTATGAATAAGAGCACAGGGAAAGGGATCAATATCCTTCTCAAACACCTTCACAGTCAGTCCACTTACCCACTATGAATAAGAGCACAGGGAAAGAGATCAGCATCCTTCTCAAACACCATTCACAGTCAGTCTACTTACTGGCTATGAATGACAGCACAGGAAAAGGGATCAGCATTCTTATCAAACACCATTCACAGTCAGCCCACTTACCCCCTGTAAATGAAAGCACAGGGAAAGGGATTAACACCCTTCTCAAACACCAATCACAATCAGTCCACTTACCTCCTATGAATGAGAGCACAGGGAAAGGGATCAACATCCTTCTCAAACACCATTCAGTCAGTCCACTTACCCACTATGGATGACAGCACAAGAAAAGGGATCAGCATCCTTCTCAAACACCATTCACAGTCAGTCCACCTACCTCCTATGAATGAGAGCACAAGGAAAGGGATCAGCATCTGTCTCAAATACCATTGACAGTCAGCCCACTTACCTCCTATGAAAGAGAGCATAGGGAAAGGGATCAACATCCTTCTCAAAAATTCACAGTCAGTCCACTTACCAGCTATGAATGAGAGCACAGGGAAAGAAATCAGCATCCTTCTCAACCACCATTCACAGTCAGTCCACTTACCCACTATGAATGAGAGCACAGGGAAAGGAATCAGCATCCTTCTCAAACACCATTCATAGTCAGTCCACTTGCCCGCTATGAATGAGAGCACAGGAAAAGAGATCAGAATCCTTCTCAAACACCATTCATAGTAAGTCCACTTACCAGCTATGAATGAGAACACAGGGAATGGGATCAGCATCCTTCCCAAACACCATTCACAGTTAGTCCACTTACCCACTATGAATGAGAGCACAGAGAAAAAGATCAGCATCCTTCTCAAACACCATTCACAGTCAGTCCACTTACCCCCTATGGATAAGAGCACAGGGAAAGGAATCAGCATCCTCTCAAACACCATTTGCAATCAGTCTACTTACTGCCTATGAATGAGAGCACAGGGAAAGGGATTAGCATCCTTCTCAAACACCATTCAGAGTCAGTCCACTTACCAACTACAAATAAGACCACAGGGAAAGAGATCAGCATCCTTCTCAAACACTATTCATAGTCAATCCACTTACTCCCTATGAACAAAAGTATGGTAAAGGTGATGAGGATCCTTCTCAAATAACATTCACAATCAGTCCACTTACCCTCTATGAATGAAAGCACAGGGAAAGGGATCAGAATACTTCTCAAACACCATTCACAGTCAGTCCACTTACCCCCTATGAGAGCACAGGAAAAGGGATCAGGATCCTTCTCAAATACCATTTGCAGTCAGTCCACTTACCCCCTATGAATGAGAGCACAGGGAAATGGATCAGCATCCTTTTCAAATACCATTCACAGTCAGTCCACTTACCAGCTATGATTGAGAGCACAGGGAAAGGGATCAGGATCCTTCTCAGGCACCATTCAGTCAGTCCACTTACCTGCTATGAATGAGAATATAGGAAAGGGATCAGGATCCTTCTGAAACACCATTCACAGTCAGTCCACTTACCTCCTATGAATGGAAGTACAAGGAAAGAGATCAGGATCCTTCTCAGGCACCATTCAGTCAGTCCACTTACCTGCTATGAATGAGAATACAGGGAAAAGGATCAGGATCCTTCTCAAACACCATTCACAGTCAGTCCACTTACCTCCTATGAATGGAAGCACAGGGAAAGAGATCAGGATCCTTCTCAAACACCATTCACAGTCAGTCTACTTACATCCTGTGAATGAGAACATAAGAATTGGGTTATTTGCCATGGCATTCATATTGTATTCAAACATCCACACCTTAGCATGTGGAAACCATGATGCAATTGATTTCACCAATCTCTGTTGTGCAAATTCAGTTAGAGATTGATTCTTGCTATGCATGCCATTAACAACAGGTATCAAAATCCTATAAAACATATTAGCCCACACATATGAAATCTCATAAACCCCATGTTGATTACCATCTCAGAGCATGCTCAATACAGAGCTTGATATTTGTCCTTTGTGTTGTTACAAGCAGCATTTGTAGGGCATCATCATTCAAGGCCACCACAGTCCTTTCTAAGAGGAGTTCACACCCCCCATCTGACTTGTGCAGGTCTTTACAATCAAATCAGTATGAGAATGACCCATAAATATATATACATGCCTTTCAACTCCACATACACTTGTGGTGGATACTTCATCCTTTGCATCCTCTCCCATGCAGAATTGTTCTTCAGCATACTATCAGCTTTATGCTGTCCCTTTGCAAGCCATTCCTGTGGAGGTAGCTTATTATCCTCAGCTGTCAAAGTTGCAAGGCCTTGCACCAAGAGTGCATCACATTTTGTGAACACAAGTACAACTGGCACTGCAAACAAACAAGAAAATGTGAAAAGAACCATCATACCTGAGTAAGGCTGTAATACCTTTTCCTGTGTCACATTCACCAAAGAACTTTTCCTCGGCAGCCAAGACAGCTCGGTGGTATTGGTCCATTGGAATACAATACCTTTTTAGCAATGTGTCATTTGGCAAAGCACGGCATATGTTTCTATATCTGCTCACCATATAGCATGGATCCGCTTCTTCAGGAATGTAGTCTTTGCACGCTCTGAAACAAAGTCTCTCATCTGGTTGAACTCTTCTACACTGCCAGCTTCGAACCCCCCAGAGTCGTGAAAGACAAAATTCGGATTGCCTTGAAAGACCAGTTCGTTCTCGATGTTGTGTAATCCACGCTTGATAAGTGTAGGCTGAGTGTTACCGATAACATCCAGATATAGCCGTTATAGAACTCACGTCTCTGGACTCCTGGATGATGGCCGGATCGACCTGATCGCATACCATCAGTGCGTCCGCATCATCATGGACCTTTTAGTTCGAGTATACCTTATTCCCTTCTCCATCGTAGATCACCGGATCTTCCGTTGAGTTACAGATTTGCTTGAGTATTGTAGTCTTCCCAGCATTGGCCCGACCAATGATAAGGATCCTGAAGCGACCAAATTTCTCCCTAATACCGTCCACCTGCATACCAATATCTGCAAGTGCTTCTGCAGGAGCGCCTCCCAATACTTCTACGAGAGGCTCTATGGAGGTTTCTGCTGATGGCTTCGTGACAGATTTTGCAAGAGGACCTGCAGATACTTCTACAGGACGCTCTACAGGAGTTTTTGCGGCGGAAGGGTCTGTGAGAGATTGCAGGGGATATTCTGTCGGCCCGAGCAATTCAGGAGTCTCTGCACGAGTTTCCACAGGGGATCCTATGGGAGTCCTAGAACGAGCGAACGGGGCACGGAGGCGGCGAGCAAGTTTTCTCATCTCCGTTATTGCTTTTTCAGTGTCAAGTGGTAAGATTGCAAGGCTGCGTCAACAACCCACAACACCACCGATGATGCTGTGTATTCACAATCCAAGTTCCTATTCGGACAGACTACGGTAACTCCAACACTATCCGTCCCTCGGTCCTCGTGATGTAGATCTTCTTCCCCTCATGCTCAAACCGCACATAATCTTCACGGCTTTCCTCTCTATCTTGACCCGCGGCACCATGGCATACCCACACAGTCAGTATTACGCCGTACACGTCAGCTCCTCTGCCTAGAAACACCACGAACCCGTACGATGGCTGTGGGTCTAACGACACACTAACCGCTGCCGACCGACTCGCGCCAGGGGTTCCGCAGCATCAACATCAATGGGATCAGTGCCTGTAGCAGACCAAGCATCGGCAGCACAACGCATGTCGATGAGAGGTCGTATGGTTCATAAAGTAGAATTCTAGATTCATTGCGTCACTGTGACCACGTCAATAAACCAACAATTCTTACCTCTTCCACGTTACTACGTATTCATCCGGACTGGAGACGGCTGTCTTGTCCTCTCTCTAAGCCAACGCAACCTAGCAAATGTCTGAAAGCTGGTCCCCATTGAGATATCTGAAGGAAACATCCGCATTTTAGCAACCCTATAAACGACATATCACTCACCATCAGGCAGCACCCTTTCCACTTCCGCTTCCAACGTCGCACCAACTACCTTTCCATGCCGATTCCCCTAACTGATCTAGTCAGACCGAGCACGATGAGTAAGAATACACTCGCCACGCAATGCAACACCACCTCCTCCCCACCCCAGGCATCACCGTACGCTCCGCAACCGTCGTCATGGCCGCCTCACCACCCAAATCCCAATCATCCTGCAGCATCTCCGGATCTGCAAGCATCAGTAACCCTTAGAGCGATCGCCGGTGCACCACGTCCAGAAAGACGACAAACACACACAATACTGGCATCGACAACATCCTCAAAAATTTCTCTGTGTCATGGTCCTTTACTGCGCCCACATCGACGGCAACGGCCCGACTGGCCATACTTGACTGAACAGACACGACGATTGTTCGATCACCATCGTCTTCGTGATACCGGCTGTACCGTCCCAAACGGAGCGCCTTGATCAAGCCCAACACCCTCTGCCCATCAAACGTCATGAATTGCTCTATACCCAGCATATCATGAAGGTGATCATGTCACACACCTACATCGTCCACTTCAGACGACTGCAATAACACATCAACGACCATGCCCAGCGCCAAATTGGGTGACCTTCGTCCAATAATGCGGGCTCTCGGTGTGAAAACAGTACTGGCAGCTGGTGCAGGTTGTATTGAGTGCTGGACTTCATCCGGCTATTAGCACACGAACCACCACGGAGGTTCGATACTCACAAAACGTCTGCAGAATCCTCGTCATGGGAAAAAATGACACCGGTGGCATATAGCTCAGCCATCGAGGTGCAACAGCACTCGACGCGCGCGAGGCACCTCGGTCACCCAAACTTCTTTCAACGCCACCGCGATGCTGGAGACCTATGGCATCAATCCATCACAATCAAACTAGAACGAGAATACGCACAGTGAGATTATCGGGATGTCCGCCTTAAGTGCATCCCAGCCTCGATCAGCTTCTCTCCCCGTATCTGACACAACGGCACGAGTCGCACCGGGTCTGAATGCGGGGACGCGTTATGTGGGAAATGATCTGTGTATACCCTTCCGATAACATAGTTAAATTATGTCGATTGGGGAGTAGGGAGATCATCTCATTTGGTGATGACTTGAGAACGAGGCTTGAGAGGCGACTTTGTCGCCCGCTCGGACATTCGGCTTCCAAAACACTTCACTATAAAAAGGAAATTGATACCAACCGCGGTGGCTCGTTACAACGTGTACAAATGGGTTCGGATTCTTTGAGGTCGACTATGATGTCTTCTGAGGCGAGCGGAACAGGCTCTAGTCTTTTACATTGAATGACATTCTCGCAAACGTCCACTCTTATCCCACCTTAAGAAGGACCAGTAGCAGTTCATCTTGCAGCATCCCCAGGTCGTCAATGTCACCTGCCCCCCATAATTTAATCAGTAGGCATCAATAAAGTCGTCCGAGACGTACCGTAGTAAATCATCTCTACGAACCACCTCGCCCAACTTTTTAGCGCACGCATACCACATTGGAAAAAGTGGACGAAGCACAGCACTTGGCAATCTGTTCAAAGAATCATATTGTATTCCATCAATTTTCTTCTCGTACCACCAAAAGCATACCATGCGCACCGAATCACAAGCTCGAACTTGCACGGCTCCCAATACATGTGCGATCCACAACGTCAGCAGTCCCCGACTCCTCAATCTATGCTTTTTGAACAGCTTGTAGGACTTTGTGTAGGGCTGATCGCACATCAATCCAACGGTGGCGTGAACAACTCTGAAGGTAAACGCACGTCTCCACTATCATCAAGGGGTCCACCTTGCTCTTGTTCGTATAGCCAGGTGGTTGCAATGTCGCAGCGCATGGCTCGCGATTTAATCCAAACATCCGGAGGTGCTTATGTCGAGTAGTGCACCGTTTGGACAAATCGTTGACGCGAGGGACGTGCCTGATGTACACGTGAGTAGCACGTGCGTTAAGAACACGAGTGTTGAGAACCTTGCTCGAGAAGTTCAGCAAGCGCACGGTTCCTGGAAGCCATGAGCAGAGTAGTCATGATGTGATGCGACAAGAACCCACTGGCGTGCCACCCAACTCCAATACTAAAAGGTCTGCTCGCTGATCCACCAGCCCACGAGAAGTAGAAAAAACGGCGCATGTGGAGGACGTAATGGGACATCACAAGCACATGCCCGTTATTGTGTAGGTAGAGTTGGGTGATCCGGGATCACACATGAGGACCTTTCAACAGCTCTCATGGTGAGATCCCACCTTAAAGTTGGTTACATCTCATGATGTCCAACCATTCCGAAGAGGGGAATGGAGCTCAGTTTTTTCGACTGGGTAAACACGCTATCTGTGACAAAGTAAACTGATTGACCTCGCAATCGCGTCTTGTTTGTTGATTAGACGTCGAACTTTCCTGTGAACCAATCCCCGAAACTCGTTGATGACCGACACTTTGACTTGCGCCCATTGGGCAGGGTGGTAGACCCGAATACGATCATCCATCAGCGTCATGCATGCACCCTGGAAAGACGTGGGCCGCAAGGAGCTGGACATGCTTGAGCATTACTTCATCTTCGCCTCTGAACTGAGCAAAGCAGGACATCCATTTTATGTTCGTATCAAACCGCCCAGGCTTCGAGGCGAAACGGTCATGGACTGGAGGAGCCGACGGGAACCAAGCGTGGTGGGTTGTAGGAAGATGTTCGCGAGTGCTGATTGGGATTCCTATGGACGTGCTTTGAGTGGGAAGGGTAGTGGGTTCATACAATCATACAAGGCGTCCCAAAGCTAAATGAGTCAGCAGACAAGGTATACTGGCGAATACGGACTAACCTACAAACGAACTTGTCCAATTCTGCTGGGGTCACGGAACTAAGTACTCGCCTCAAAAGAGGCTGCTTTGTCACCAAATAAAGGAGAGCGTGCATCCAGGGAGGTCCATCTGACGGCCGATCAGAGAGAGTCGTGAGCGAGAGTCAGGGACGCACCAGTCATCTCCCTGCTGACCAGCAAGACGACGGTGCTTGATGTTCCGTTCGCTGTAGGCAATCTCTGCGCTTGCGTTGAGTGTTTGCGCCGGGTTGATCGAGAAGGCCGCGAGACACCAGATTCAGAGCTTCATGCATGTGCAAGAAGACGAACCCGCTCGGAAAAAACGTGGTGTGTTTGCGTACCCACGGGTAGTCTGGATAGTGGTGATACGAAGGAGACCGTGGGAATTGTCGCTCAGGACACTCCACAGGGACCTATCGCATGCGTCTACCACGTTGTTCCCGTGTACTTCCATATCCCGTACCGCCGCACACGTCGTTTGGCCATCCTCGTGGCATTTGGCGTCTTTGCATGCGTGTACTCAGTGGCTATGTATATTCGACGAGGTACAGTCATCACGCTCGACATCCTTGACGAACGCGACACCCATCTCAGCACCCTCCGCTCCAACTCTACCACCACCTATCTCACCTACGTTCCCCATAGCGGTCTCCACAACCAACGCATCGCCCTCGAAATTTCCTCGCACTCACTTTTCTTCTTAACCGTACCCTCCTCGTTCTGCTCGCTCGTCTCGGTCCTAAGTAGGGTTGCACACGGGTAACACCGCGGGTCGGCAAGTCAACACCGTACCCGCTACGGGTAAGGGTACACACCGAACCATACGGTGTGCGGGTATGGCCGGTGGTATGCAGAATGAACAAGAAGTAGTACATGTTATGTACTTATGTAAAAAATTGACTCGGACTTGTACTACGTTACGCCGCAACGGACTCGGATTCGCTCCGTTTCCGTTTCTTTAGTCGGATAGCTGCAATAACATCTTCCAGGCTAATCAAGTCATGGTGACTCCATGATCCAAGACAGAGGAACTCCTGAACGGAACAGCCAGTCAATCGGTTTCGTGTAAAGTGCAGCAGTTGCCGGCCTTGTGAGAAGACACGTTCAACTGCTGTTGAAGTTGCTGGATCAGAATCATCAGCAAACTAGCTCTCACCTCACAGACTTACAGATTTTTCCAATTGTCTCTAGAGTACTCCTAGGTTGACAGAGCCCCAAGTGGACTACAGAGTGACAATATCACAGAGCCACAGAGTCCACAGGAGCCTCTAGG
>JBBPLQ010000516.1:0-19992 GCA_038089855.1 Royoungia palumana
GCATGGTTCAAACAGTGTACAAATCATTCCAAATATACCACATTTATGACTATATAATATTTTTTAGGTGTCTTAACAGTGATTTTCGTCAATCGTCCCCCGCATGAAACCTTCGTTTAGGCGTGTACACGAGCGGCGTTTGCCAGTGACGGCATATTTCTCTTCGCGACCATGGTCGTGTCGCTCGTGGCGGTTCGTATCAGTGCCTGTCCGCGAGCCGTGGACTCCTTTTTTTTTCTTCCTTACCCCCTCACTTTTCGACACTGAAATCCGTGCTCGATATCGTCTATCTCACCAATGTCCAATTCGGTCCTTGACCCTGGGGACATAAGCACCTTGAAATACCTCGTCACACATGTTTTTTGTCCTCTCCGACTTCCTGATGGGGACGATCACAGCATTCCGAATGATTGCTCCCTGGCTGCAGCAATCGCAACTGCTTCCCGTCTTTACAGTGACTATACCACCCAAGCTGGTGTATCGCAGTGGCCAAGCATTTCACGAATGCTGGACAATTTACAGATGGTCATGCAGTCTCGAAGCCTTGGTCGGTTCCAGGTAACTTCTCTGCTAGGTAGTATGGAAGTCGGAGGTGAGCGGTCGAGTTTGGAGAGTATTTAAAGAACTGACAATGCGTAGACACGGTCTCATTTCTCATTCGGGCCCAGAATGCGGCCGTCGTTTTCAGGAAACAAGGAAACGTCACTGTTTTCGAGTCGTTCGAGGCGTCGCCCAAGGCCCAAGATGTGATGACCACGCAGGGCAAACTCATCTGTTCTTACCCTGGGCCTGCAATTGAGATCCCCAACAGCGTGTTTGACGACGGCGGGTTTCTCTCCGAACTGGCCAACTTCCTTGTTCACATGAACGACGACATTCTTGATACTACTGCGACAATTCACGAGGCAGAGTCTACCGCTCTCCAGACCCGGGACACCGCCCATCCTCGCTACATCACGGAGCTGCTTACTGGTATCCTGAGGAGTGTAGGTCGTCCTGCTGAGATCGTTCGCATCAGAAAGCGTGTTGGCGACGATGTCACACAGACAAATTTGGAGCTGCCGTGGCGGCGATCACCGCTCTGGCTTCTTATCCGAGTTGCTATACAAACGTCGCTGGATCGGTCTAGCCTCGGATACAATACCTACAAGGCGTTCGTGCTGTTCTTCATGTGTTGTCTCGCTAAGGAAGAGATGTGCGCCCATCTCCCCAATGACCTCATCCAATTCATGTCCTCCAAGATCAGTCGGCGGTTGAGGAAGCTTGGGTCGTCTGCACCGGATTGGCTCTCGGATTTTGTTTTGCAGACCTGCACGTTCCTTCGATCCATTCTGAATGAGAGATGGGAATCGGTGCAGGCCAATCAGCGCATGTCTCCGACCTGGAACCCATCTCAGCTTGATCTTACCCGTGATACTCAGCTCTCGCTGTTCAATGGTGGCGAATACATCCAAAATGCCCTTGCTTCTCCCAGCGTCAGATCAACAGGCACCCCTTTCCAACCCAATCATTGTCTTCGAGGTACCCTCAATGACTTCCTATCTTCCTCAGGAGACTTCTTCGACGCGGCCTATAACAGCGAACCCTATGTTACACTGTACGACGTCGAGCGGGAAGTTGAACAGGGTATCGACCGCTGGATTGACCTGGCCCCAGCTAACAGTGAAGCCTGCATGAAACTCGAAATATTAGCGAACAAATACTCGCTGAGTGCGGTCAAGACATATGCGGACAATCCGGAGCTCTTATCGCTCATGTTGTTGACCACGATCGAGTTGTGGGTTGCGCTCGACAAGTTGGTCATCAGGGAAATCCCGATACTTGCAGATTATTCTCCGGAGGTCCCGACACATTTTCTAGAAAACCTGTTACTTCCTAAGGCTACAAACCTCGATCGTCTTCACCAACTATATCAATATCTCTCTCGTCGTCACTCTCAGTCACGCGGGCGGACAGTATTTTCTCCTCCGACCGCAGACGCTTTTCCCGTCCGCTTTTATAGACAATCCTCAAATCTCCAAGACCTGAAGACCCAGATCGAGGAAGCGGCGCAGGAAGAAGTCCGTCAAAAGGTCGCTGAACTCGAGAAATTGAATGATCGTTATGTCGATCTCCAACGACGAGCCGCCCTGATTAAACACAAATACGACTGGTTTCCTAGGAAACAGCATGCCGTATCTTGCGTAAAGTGTACGCTTGAGTATGACCTACGGAATCTTGGGCGCGCTTCCGTCACCGTTCACGAGTGGCCGTTGCCACCTGGGCAGTGCGAGGCCGAGGCCGTCGTTTTTGAGTTGGACTGCCCCGTATCTTTTACCATCTGGCGCAATGCTATATTCCACCTTCTGGTCGACTTATGTTCACCCTCTGCTGAAACAGTGACCACTCCTTATATCCAACTCTTTGACTACACCACCCTCCAACCATATCTTGAACGGCATCCAAAGTCGCGGATCACCCTCGCTTCCGATTCAAAACCATTCGTCCTTACCCATTATCAGACAAGATGCATCCCTGCCAAGCCAGAAGAGGTCTGCGTTGACAACGGGTTATCATTCTACAGTTTTGATTCCAAGTCTCGTATTCCTGTCTCAAATGCACTGGGTCGTATGGATGTCAAGAAATACTATAGGTATAAACTGCCAAACGGTCCCTACCAGAACTTGCAAGTGTATGTAAACACGACCTGCCACACATCGAACGAAGTCGTCGCCAATCAAGCCGACTGCTCCAAGGACCTTTCCATCCATGAATTTTTGGCGTTCGGTCATCTTCGGAGTGGTGGTTTTCTTCAGTGGCTTAACATCCTGCGAGAGCTCCGAGGTCGATCTCTGAGTTTCCGTCGTCATGAGGTCCATCTTCTTTTGGCCCAGGCAGTCTCTCAAGTTGGACCACTCGAGGATACGGGGTGGATATGGCATCAAGCACTCCACGATTCTCCATTCTGCAATGCACTGCTGGCAGAGCTCGACAATCTTGTCCGGGACGTCGAAGCTAATTGGTTGGAAGTGGTGACGATGGACACCGTTTCCTTGCTGCTCCGTCGTTTATTTGCGTCCAATCCGGATGAAATCCTCTCTGTGAAGGTGCTCGCACTACTCCGCATTGTGCGAAGCAAGGTGTTCGCTTGGGTGGAGGAGCTATCCGACAAACTCTCAAGATCACCGGGAAATGAAGAGTTCCGCGGGTATCTGAGGGATGCAGCCGCCATTTGTCGAAGTACATTTGATGTCGACCCTGCCATGATTCGAAGTGTGCTTTGTTCTCCGGAAGATGTCGACATGCTACTTTTTTCTGTTGCGTTAATTCACGACCATTCGCCCAGCAAAGTTGATTGCCTTCCCACCCACTCGAAGCTACTCCTTGATCGGGATCGACGTCTTTCTTTAGTTCTCGAGGGTCCCCTGAGAAATCTCATTCAGGGTGATTCGAGTGAAGGCATCAACAAGGCGATCAAGAGGATTTGGTCTGACTACCGCCCATGCTCACAGTGGAGCTCGCTGCAGGATTCAAATTCGCGCTGGCTTTCGTGTATGACTGCGGAAACAGCTGTGCAATCCTCACAAAAGGTGCTTTTCAACTTACTTGACGGATTGCTTTTGGTGGATGGGGAACCGCTTGACAGACTCCCAAGCAAAATTTTACAGCATCCTTTCTACAACCAATTTTTTGGAGAGGTACGTTATGCCGCTCTCAATGTAAAGCAGACTACCGACTTGTTCTTCAGCAAGTACTAGATATTATACCGGCTGATGTCCCAGGTATGGATTACTCGACGAGGGGGATGATCTCCGGTCACCGGGTGAGTGCAACCTGAGGTATAGGTATAAATGCGGGTACTCAGCTACGACACCCAGGTGTATTTTTCCCTCAGAAGCGATGGTTCAGACCTCGTGATACAGGCGAAACGAATAGAAGACTCTGGCGATCAATCGGGATTAATGGAACTCCTCCCTCCGAAGAAACTGGAGGGAGACCTACCGGATGTGTTGGTCGAAGGTCATGCTCACTGGCTGAGCCTCTCGTCGTCTGTTATGGAGATCCGTCCTCTCTGCACCCTCTGGGAATCATCATCGGAGAACTGGAGGGTCAGTTGTTTTTCAGGGAAATATCACGCGTATCGAGGAAAAGAGCGTCTCGTTGAAATCCGAAGCCAAACATGGGTCATGGTTTCGAGCCTCCTGAAGCCACTTGATATGCCACATAATCTCCTTGTCAGCGTGTCCTTGACCAAATCATCATTGCGACTCTCTGTGGTTTTACCCCGTTACAGTCTTTCGTTTTTTGTTGATGAAGATGGGGACCTGCAGTGTCACAGCATCCGTGGCATGGTTTATGACGAGAATCAATCTATTGGGACCATGTTTGGTTTGGTCAGCCAGCTCGTGCTGCGGCCGAAGATCAGGAACGTCCAAGTCATGGATCTTTTCCCCCGGTGTGTTCTCATCCCCGATGGCACAGTCTCCTTCCATAGAGTCAACCACCACGTTACTGTCGAGGTCAACACTGGTGGCTCTGCTCTTCGACCGGTCACATACCAGACGTATACTATCAATACCGATTTGGGTTGCTTAACTGGGAGTGGCAGCTTGACGGACAAGTTATATTGCGCTTACCTGCATGCTTTGACTAGCGGCTGTGGTACCGATCCTCTCACGGGCAGGTTGGGCATAGAGGAAGCGTTGTCTCTCCTCCGATCGGCCGGTTGTTGGTCAGTCATGAAGTTCAGTTCCCGCGACGCAGAGCTCCTCGGTTTGATTGCTTCCATCCATCTCACATATGTACGCCTAGCCGAGTGGATCGACCTTCCAATGAAGTTTAAGCACTACGAGCTGTCCGTCATCGCGAAAAAAATCAAGGAGCACTACGAAAGGCTTCAATTGTTCCAGGCGAGCGAGCACAGCTATTCATTCCAAAACTTCCCATCCCAGGAGGACTTTGGTCACCTGTCGCCTCGAAGCGCACTGCGAGTGGCATATTTACTTCCATTGAAGCCCACAGGACAGACCTCCGAATCAAACTTCGATGCCGAATACTCAGCTAGAGACCGAGTGGCAGGCGACTCGGCAGAGCACTGTGCTTATATGGCAGCGAGCACCGTTTACTGTCGGACTGCCACTGCGACAAGCATCAACATACTGAAAATGGCGGAATCATGGAAAAAGCTATCCGATGACGCCGCCGCAGCGTCTTTGTCACTCCACTACGACAAATCGTGGTTGAAGCCCGATCTTCCATCGATATGGCTCAAGATGTACAATCTCGTGCGAGGAGACGATGAAGCAAAATGGTGGCATATGCTTTTCTCATTACCCGCTGTGGTGTATTCCTCACCACAACATGCTGACCTTGTATCCGTTCTTGTCATCTTTGCGTCTCACCCGCAATTCCGCCTTGAATCTCCGCCGGACTACGATTCTTACGATCTCTCGTATGGATACACTCCTTCATGGGATTCCTTGCGCGAATATATCACTACGCATGCTCGTGCTCCCCGGCTCCTAATGCACGAGACCAGACTAACCTTCGGCATCAAGACAACCATTCGCACGTTGCGCCGTGCTTGGCCATGTGAGACCCCTCCGCACCCATCACTCAATCGCCGTCTGTGTGATGTGGAGGATGTTACGTCCCAAATCCGGGACCGCTTCTCCGGATGTTACCACAATCTCATGCTCAAAGAGCACCTCGACCGTGTCCAACAAATCCTTACCAGTGTACAGTCTACCTCTGTCATGATGCCCATCCGGTACTCATTTGAACATTCGCAAAGCATTCGCGCTCATACCCCATGGATGTTCACGAAGGACCAATTATTCTCCAGGAAGACCCCGTCATTGAAACCGCCCGATAGACTGCCTCGATACGCTTCTGATACCGGAAATCTCTCAGATTCTGGTTCCGCTTCCTTGCACCAGCTGATCGCCAAGGTGGATGAAGAAAATTCATTTCAGCGTCGATATGTCTCGGCGCTCCGCTACAGTGCAGAGTGCTTTGAAAAAGACGTGTCCCTCGAAACCCATAGCTCAACTCGACTACCTGATGCTGAGACACTTGTGGCACATTATGTCCGCTGCAGGAACAGCTACAGCGAGGCTCTTTCCTGTCTCATTTCATCCCTAGGTCCGAAAAGTCGCAGCGAACAAGCTCTTGAACAAGCTGGCCAATGGCCACACATCACGCCGCATTTTCTTCTCCGATCTCTTGCTTCTAACTCACCGATTGTACTACCGGATCATTGGAAAGGGTGTCTGGTGCGGTTTGCTTTGTTCGTCTTGGGACTCCAGCGCTCTCGGAGATTACTTCGGCTACACCTGGATAAACGTCGTGAAGATCTCCACGAAGAACTACAAACCGAGGGATGTGATGGTTGGGACGCTGAGACGTACCCAGACTGGTTGCTGATTCAGGTAAGTTTTCCGGGTCTTAGACGGAGCAAGGTGAACTGATGCTACCTTGCATGCGACAGCTGCAGGGCCACTTTCTTGTTCGTCGTGTCCAAGCTGACGTCGCCAATGAAATGATATCACCCGGCTCGGGCGAGAATACGGCTATGCAACTAAACATGGGCGAGGGAAAGTCATCCGTCATCGTGCCTATTGTCGTCGTCGCCCTTGCCAATGGCGATCAGCTCGTCCGTGTCATTGTCCCGAAAGCATTGACAGTGCAAACGTTTCAGATTCTCGTGGATCGCCTTGGTGGACTCGCGAATAGGCGTGTTTACCATCTTCCGTTCTCTCGCTCCTTCAAGATGGACCATGAAAAAGTTGCCGCTCTGCATGGACTTATGTTAGAATGCATGAAGGAGCGTGGGGTCCTAGTTGCCCAGCCAGAGCATATTTTGTCGCTCAAGCTGGTAAGCGTAGAGAAGCAATTGTCCCAAGGAGAAGACTGTCGTGCTCCACTACTTGAGCTACAGAAGTGGCTCCGCTCTCGTTCGCGGGACATCTTGGACGAGAGTGACGAGATTCTGCATGTCCGCTATCAGTTGGTTTACGCCACCGGCCACCAGCAATATGTCGAGGGCTTCCCATGGCGATGGACCACCACCCAACAAGTTCTCGGCCTTGTGGGCAAGCATGCCCCTTCACTTCAAAAGCTTTTCCCACTCGGGGTGGAATACGAGCGCGGCTCGTCCGGATCATTTCCCCGTCTCCGCGTCTTGCAACAAGACGCCCGTGAAAAATTAACCTTCCTAATATTGGAAGACATCATGGAAGGGTACCTTCCGAACTTTCCTTTTGGACAGCTTGTGCCGGAAATGCGACATGCAATACGAAGCTTTATATCGTGCGAGGAGGTTTCTCGCGCAATCGTTGCAATGGTCAAGGATTATTCCCATGAATCGCGTTTGTGGGATGGGCTGTTATTACTAAGAGGGCTCCTGGCCACTGATATTCTTTTGTCAGCGTTCAGGGAGCGACGCTGGCGGGTAGACTATGGTCTTGCTCCGATGCGTACCATGCTTGCGGTTCCGTACAGGGCAAAAGATGTCCCTGCCCACAGGGCCGAATTTGGGCATCCAGATGTCGCTATTGTCCTCACATGTCTATCTTACTACTACCATGGACTCACTCAAGAGCAACTGAGGATTTCCTTTGAAATTTTACTCAAACAAGACGACCCATTCCTGGACTACGATCTCTGGATCCGAGACTGTTCCGTGCCAGAGTTTCTACGTACTTTGAATGGCGTCAATATTGAATCATCGGAGCAATGGAACAAATATCTATATCCTCTCTTCTCGCTGAACCGAGCAACGGTCGATTTCTACCTTTCGAATGTCGTGTTCCCACAAGAAGCAAAGGAGTTCCCTTCAAAGCTGTCATGTTCTGGTTGGGATCTAGCTGAGAAGAAGGAGCGTCTTCTTACCGGTACGTCAGTCGAATGAATTTGGCGAGCTCGCTGGCTTACAGTAACCATGGCTCAGGATTCTCGGGAACAAACGACGGACAATATTTGTTGCCTCTGCATATCACCCAACACGACCCTGATCATCAGCGACCGACCAACGCAAAGGTTCTGTCGCTTCTTCTACGACCAGAGAACAACCACTATCTATGCATGATCCGCGAGAGTGGGGAGCGGCGAACCACGCGCGAATTCCTCGAGATTTTGGCCAATCAGAAGCCCGAGATCCGCGTTCTTTTGGACGTTGGTGCCCAAATGCTCGAACTTGAAAACTTTCAGCTGGCCAGAGCATGGCTAGATATCAGCACCCATGTCTCTGCCGCCATTTACTTCAACAAGGGTGACGAATTGATGGTACTCGAGCGAGATGGGAGGACGCAGCCACTGTTATTGTCACCCTTTGCTCAGCAATTGGATCAATGTATCATTTACCTAGATGACGCTCACACGCGCGGTACCGACATCAAATTTCCTATCGGGTTCCGTGCTGCGGTGACGCTGGGTCCCAAGCTGACAAAAGATCGTCTAGTGCAAGGTATGTACAATTTACATTAGTCGTCGTCCACGAATTTGACTGCTTATCCCTCTCCAGGCTGTATGCGAATGCGCAAGCTCGGTCATGGCCATTCCGTTCAGTTTTTTGCTCCCCCAGAGGTTGATTGGCGTATCCGCTCCGTGACCAAGAAAGATGCCGGTGACACCATCGGCACTATCGACATCCTGCTCTGGGCGATATGCGAGACATGCGACGATATTCAGTATCGGGTGTCTCATTGGGCGCAGCAAGGGAAGGACCATAGTTCTCGATATGCCGCTTGGATCAGCTTCTGTGAGGAGGAACTAAGCACAAAAGAACTCTCAGACAGGTGGCTCCAGCTCGGAACCCGGAGGCTGGAGGACCTCTATGGGCCCTACAGCGACCTAAGATCCATTTGGTCAACCGCTGCGGATATTCGCAGACGTTGTTTGGACCTAGGTGTTTTGGTTCTTCGCGATATGAGTGCGGACGAGGAACAGGAGCGCGAGGTGATCCATGAAGTTGTACAAGAACAATGGGCAGAGTGTTCCACGACGATAGCACCACCGGTTACCCACTCAGTCCATGAAGATGTGGTTACCTTTATAAGGACAGGAGTCATTCCTGCAGGAAGCCCAGCTTTCCGCCCAGCTTTCATGACCCTTGCGACGACTTCCGCGGCTGCCGATGAAGCACATATATGGAGCCCAAATTTATTGGTCACTGTGGACTTCGAGAGAGTCATAGACTCACCCAGAAAATCAGACGACTTCTTACGCCCTGTCCAGTGGGTCGTCTCGGGAAAAACTGCTGACGCGGAACTCCTCGTGATTTTGAGCCCTTTTGAGGCACAGCACTTGATATCACGTATCAGCTCAAGCGGCAACGTTCGCCTTCATTTGTACACACCCCGCGTTGTGAAGAGCATGAAACCGTGCGACGACCTTGCGCTGTATAGCATAGCCGCCGTCCCAACCGGATACCAGTGGACTCTTCCCTTGGATTTAATGGATCAATTAAATGTATTTTCTGGGCAACTATACCTGAAGGACTACAAGACGTACATTCGGCTGTGTCGTTTTCTCTGCGTATTCGCGAGGGACTTGAAAAACGAAGAGAGCATCGAGGTCGAGAGCGACGGGTTCATTGTACCAGATTGTCGACCGAGGCACCTGAAGGGTACGCATACGTTCCAGCGTACACCCTTGAATTCCGTGAGGGCATTGATAGGCCTTCGAAGGAAGGGTATGCGCTTCGCACGGACGCACATGGGGCAGCTTCTTGATGGGCGCTTACTTTCGGAAGACGATTTCGATGATGATGATGACATTGGCAGTGCGACACCACTGGCAACATTGATCGTGACAGCACTGTAAATAGATCTAATGGCTTACAGAGTATAACCTATGAACTCGCGCTCCGACGGCTTCCGAGTGAACACTACTTGAAACATAGAACATATTGTTCCCTGTTGTTTCGGATTCCATGAATAAGAATAGGCCGAGTAGTTACTAGTGAGTAATGCACGGCAGAGTCCGCTAGACTATATTGCTGACGGATTTCATACTCATCTGCATGTCCGTTGCGCGACTTCGTGGACACAGTCATTCCCATCGTGTACTCGCCAGTCATTGAACGTTGTATAGCGTCCCTGGGCCGTGCGCTCATGGTCTTCTTCGCAAAACATACACCGTCCTGCACCGTTTTTTGAAGTACAAACCAACTACTATAGCCACCTTAGTAATATGGATTATCTATTGCAGGTGCCAAGTCGATCGATCAGGTGTTTGCTTCCGGTGTCGTTCGCAATTGAATGTGAATGTAGTAAGATTCTCCCCACCATACTACACCATCTCGCTCGTTCGCGTACTGCATGGGACGACTTAAGCTTCCTTACTAATTCTACCAATACCATAATATCTTTCGATTCTCGCCGTCATGGACCTCTTTCGTTACATCGACCGCACGGAACCCAACTCTCCCACTTTCCCGATACCGATGCGTTTCGACGACGACCCCCCTTCGCCGCTATTCCTAGCTTCCCCACCACCCTCCGAGGAGCACATCCCTCGTTCCCTCTCCGAGCTCAAAGCACTTGGGCGCAGAGTCTACCAAGAGGTCTGGGACGAATTCTACGATTGGGAACCCAGCTACTGCACAAACGCACTCGACGACCTGAAGCAGTGGAAACACACCCTGTCCAAAGACCACGTATCGCGCGTCGCGTACGCGATGGTGGCACGCCTCCTCGAGCAGCGTCACCATACGCCGGAGACGTTACAAAGGAATAAGGTTGGGAGGGACACGGTGACGATGTACGTCACCTCGTTCGCTCGCCCCCCCGGTACACACCGGGGTCACGGAACGCAGTGGCACACCAGGGCTAGCGGGTTCAAGAACGCGACGACGACCCAGGTGTCGATGCCCGTCATCACCATCGACGCGTATCCGCCCCATCCTGTGTACGAATCATGCCCGCCCATATCCAGAAGCGTCCTCGATCGCACGCCCGAAGATACCCTACCTTTTTTGCCATACGCGGATGACCCGCGATTCCCTGCTCAAGGATACCAAGCCAGGTTTAAGTATTTGGAATGGGAAACCCCATTCGATCCCGATAGTGAGTCAAATTTGCCGCCGTGCGATCATGACTGGGTAATGAACTTGATGGCGTGTTAGCGGAAATGATGCAGATAGAAGCCGTCCAGAGACTATATACAGTGTATCACGTAGAAGTACCCGGCGATATCGACCGCATGGGAATATTCAGAAAATTCCGCTGTGGAAACAATGTCGGGTTGCTGTGGGACCTGTTCCAAAGGCGAGTCGCGCATTCGCACTGCAACTTCTTCGCGCCATTCTAAATCGAACTCCGGACAGAGATCAGCTCCACTGGCCAGGCGCATCTAGATTTAACAAGGCCGAAGGGAAAATGAACCCTTTTGTTCACACGCCTGATCCCCATAATCTCAGACACAGATTGATGTCTAATTTGGGTGTTTTTTGTCCTAATTTAAACTGCTTACATGCGGTTTGTCCAACCCACGGTAAGTTGGCGTCATTGTTGTTATTTGTCCTTGCACGTCTGTCTGAATACTTTGGAAGGAACCAATAATGACCGTGACGACGACCACACAAATGAGGAAAGAAAAACTATTAGCACCCATGCCAGTGCGGATATTCCTTGTAGGAAACCACATAAGACTGGACTGGAGATGATATTGTCTGAAGGAGATCCATGTGGCACTGATTGCTTCAGGCATATTCAAGATTTCGACGTGTTCATGGTAAGTGGGAAATCTAAGTTTGGCCATGTGGTCATTGTTTCAACTTGTATCAGGAAACACTACCCCCTTCCCCTGTCGAATCTCATAGTTTGGATACGTTGGAAACCATTCTTGGCATGCAACCAGACCTATTTCCATGTCACTTGGCAATAATATGCCTTCGACCATGCAAACAAGTAAGTTATATTTATGGTGATGTCAGCTTTATACTGTATATCATCCAAACTATCTAGGTCTTTGCACAGAGATTACAGCTTTATCCAGATCATACAATCCTCTCAGATGATCCATCTAGTAACCAAATAGCAGATCCTTACTTGGGAAGAGGAAGAAATGGGCGAGCACAGAAGAGAAAAGAAAACCTGAAGTTTGGTAAGATTATATCATCTCAACCATCTGTCCCCATGGTCTAAGAATGAACACAGTGGATGAAACATCCATTTTTTGTTATGAACTGCAAGTGCTATCAGATCCTTTATAATTCCCCAGCTAAGGTGATCCTAGGCTGGATGCCTGTTCTCATCCAGGGGAATGCACAAGCAACAATTGTCCTTGTTACATGGGAAAACAGCATTGTAAATTGACATGTAGATGTGGAACAAAATGTAAGTCTTTTTTCTTTGTGTCTACATCAGACCACTGATTGTGTATATATTGTTTGTATCTCTATATAGGTGTTAGAAAGTGGAAAGGTTGCAATTGTACTCATGGAAGATGTACACCCCCTCAATGTGACTGCGCAAAGAATGCAAGAGAATGTATTCCAGGTATATGTTTCAATTGTGATGCTGGGTGAGTCATAAAAATCATAGCTAATTTTAGACACTGACTGGAGGTTCGTAGAGGTAAGAATATAAATAAAAATTGTAAGTCTTAATGATGAGTTGTGTAGGTTCTGTCAGGAAACCATGCAACAATACAATAATGCAACAGTTAGCCAGTGAGGTGCAATAAATGGACTGACTCCAAGTGGGTTTTGCTAATTGGATGGGTAGCCAATTGAGATTAAATGTGGTACATATGGCTTGGGTGCCTTTGCATGCCAAGATATGGATGCAGGTGCATATATTGGCAGTAAGCATTATTTTCACTCACATGCTGCTTTTGATGGAATGTCTGGTAGCCTATGCAGGCCATATACTAACAGATGAGACTACTGAGCTACAAATGTGAACTGTCATGTTGTTGATCTAGTTTAACTAACCATCAGCATCCCTCTAGTGAACTTGCCAAGCATGTCTCACTCAACTATCTGTTTGATATCCCACCAGAGAAAGATGTCTGTTTGCCTACCTTCAATGCAGCTTATCTTGGGAACAGCACTAGGTTTTTGAACCACATGACAAAGGACAAGGCAAATGTGGAAGCAAGTTGTATGTCCTTTTGTACTCCTTTGGTAGGATACCTCATCTGCTTGTGAACAGACAGGGTTGTCAATGGAGAGCATCAGATTGGGTTTTTCACGAGTGAGTACTAATAGACTGTGTTCTGTCTTCGCATGTTGAAACACTGCCTAGCAAAAAAAGTCAAGGCAGGGGAGGAGCTGTTTGTCGATTATGGAGAGTCATACTGGGAGGGATGAAATTATAACAATCTTCCGAACATGTTGATCTCGCAAATGAAACTTGTGCAATACAAGTGACAGCAAAATTGTATTGGCCTATAGTATGAAACCAAGCTGCTAGCAGCATCTTAAATATGTGTAGATCCAAATAGCTGGCCGCCTCTTGAGCATAGATCAGACAGGCACTACGGTGACTTCCGGACGACCATGGAATGGATGCCTCCAACCGCATCGCCACTTGTTCGCATCGTATGCCCTCCCCATTGCGGTGCTCGCACCCCCGCCGATGTGGTCCATGACGAGACGCGAGGTGATCACCATGCTGGGCTCCCTACGGGCGATCCATATCCGATCCATCGCGTCTTTGGAGGAGGGTGCGGTGGGGCATAATGGATCGACTCCAAGAAGACAGTCTTGGACTATGACATCCGGTGGACGACGTGCCACAAACGCCGGGAACGGTGACCTCGCGAGAGCGTGCATGCGAAGGGTCTGCACGAGGATCGGAAGCAGCGTTCGGTGAACGATCAAACCGCTGTCCAGATGAGCGATCAAACTCGGATCCCACTGGCGTACGGGTCGACACGCACCTTCCGCCGGTACCCACGAACCCGCCCCACATCTTGGTGGTTTCTGGGGAGGGGGTGTCGTGTCCTCGCTTGAGCGCGTGCATGACGCGTACGATCCCTTGCCATCCCCATTCGCCGCAAACGGGAAAATCGTCCTCGACGAGCATCACCCACTCGGCGCTCATCCCGCCTCTTTCGGCGAGCCATCTGAAGGCCTCTGCGAGGTGGAGATACTGGCCTTGCAACGCGTCGGGATGGGTGTCTTGATCTGCGTAAAACATGACAGGCGCGTCCTGATAGTGCTGTTGGGCGTCGGTGAAGGAGGGATGCGTGAACGGCTTTGCGTGGGTGAAGACAGAAAGCACTGTGGAAGAAGATACGTAGGGCAGGTACGAAGCAATGGTCTGGGACAAAATCGAGTGGTGATCCGGAGAAGAAGGGGTGTCGTTGGGTCTGGGGTAAGAGAGGATAACGATCTCAAGGAACGGCGCGCCATTGGACATGGAGGATATCTGGAGAACGGCTGGGCTTGTCAGAAAAGCAGGTAGGGCGACAGGTACCGAAATGAATGCGAGGAGTAGGAGGGCTATCTGGAGGTCTGTACGGGAATGTTTTTGACGAGAAACTGGATGGGGATCTGCGATCGTATAGGTGCGTTCGTAGGGTATCTCGGGGAAGTAGACGAAAGATGCTGTGCGAAAGAGGATGGCGATTATGGCGAGCACGACAGCTACACCGTATGTCCATGGAGCGTGATCAAGTAAAGCAAGAAACGCACATAGACCCAGCAAAATGAACGATTCTGTCGCCTCCCATTTATGCCCTCTGAGGAAGGTGGCCAAAAGAGCGTGATCCGGACGAACTCCAGAAGCGAGGAAATAGGCCACAAGAGGAGGTCCGAATCCACCACTCGATTCATAGAGTGCCCAGTGGCTGAACAAGCGTGGGTAGGCCCAGCCTACACTACGAGACAACACGAAGCCAATTAGCGCCCGCGCCAACGCGATCGCGATCCATAGAAGATAGCAAGGAAAGATGGCGTGTTTTGGCAGACGGAAAAACAGAGCCGATTGCAGGAGGCGCGAGAAAACGCGAAACACGGTGCTTGGGAACGTCCATGGCGCAAATAAGAGCGAGACAACATCCTTTGCATAGATCACTTGGGGCGGAGCGAATTCGGGCAGTTGGAAAAGCGGGCTAGCGAGATGGAGGACAAGAGGAAGGAGAAGGGACCATGCGAAGACGGCATTGATGATAGGTATATCAGGTCGGCGCTGCCCAGTTCTCCCACTACCGTGGCTTCGCGACATTCGCGATGTGAAACATTCACCGACAGCTTTTCCACGATGACCATCACTGGGAAGACAAATCCGAGTCGATTCATGGTAATACCTAATGTTCTGGAGACAAACGCTGTTCGTCCAAAGCGATGGCACTGCTGTAACCTCCTTCACTTGCGTGGTTTGTCGGCCCGGACTAACTCGAACAAGACGCAGGGCTCTGGACATTTACAGCGGGTCCCATCGGGGCTTGATCACGCCCGCTCCACTGATGCCGTCGGAGCCAAAATGTGCGTTCTGATTTGTCGCAGCGCTCGACGGCATCTGGCTAGTGAATGCACTGGTTCAGCAAGACTGACGATCGTTTCACTGTAAAACCGTGACACGGGCGTAATGCAACTTCGTCAGCGCCGTCATGTTCCCGCGATCCGTCCGACTGGTGCACGTAAAGGTGGGTACTGTACACCTCATCGCAGTGTAAATTGCATTCGTAAGTGATGAGTCACACGTGACTTCAGGCTACTACTATGGATGCTAGTTGCGGCGCTGATGATGATGCAGCAACTTATGACTCTATAAATATCGACAGGAGCTCCGTCCTCAGCCCTATCGATCAACATGTCGTTCAACGATACGGCTACAACCCAGCAGAGACTCGATGAGTTCTTCCCCCCACCATCTCTTCCCCCCTCGCAGCTTTCTCCCCAAAGGTTGCCGGGTGCAAACCTGGAGTCGATCGCTGCTCTTCGGGAAGTGCTCAAAGACAATCATGTTCGTCACCATATTTACTGGAATCAGATGCGTTTCCACAAGTGCGTGCCGCTTTATTTTCTCTGGGACGCTAGCGATGATATCATATTACCGCGTTACCTGCAGCCACATCACACATCGTGCGCTCGCCATCTACGCGTTAGGTGGATCCGGGCTGATCATCAGAGACTATTATAAGCGTGACGGAGAGATTCAACGCCCCGCGTTCGAGCCGCCCGAGCTCATCACCGATGAGAATTTCTTCGAGCACCTGGGAGATGAAAAGTAAGTCGCCTTGTTTCGCGTCAAATCATCTCATCTAACACGCCCGCAAGCTTCTACCAAGGTTATGTCACCTTCTTCACCCGAGAAATTTCCAAAAGGGGTGTAAAGAACGCGCTTGAGGTGTTCCTCTTTTCCGAAAAATACAATTATCAAAAAGGAAGAGACGCGAACACCCAGCCTGAAATGTTGGCACGCTTCTTTTCGGGCCTGTTGCATGCTTTGATCCACGTTGGATACGGGCTCGAGTTTGGTTTGAAGGGGATGATCGTCGAAGGTGCGTGAAGCGGCAAGTATGCAGGGACGAACACATCTGACGGCTTCTCACTCAAGGTCTCGCGCTGACGGCAGTTCATGATGTGCGTGCTAGCCAGGGGACTATTCCCCCCTCCTTCTTTACACCCTGTCCGCCCGAGTCGGACGTTGCAGAGGGCATTGCCAGCCGCATCTCTTCCCTCGTGTTGGATCCCGTAGCTGGCCCCATTAATATTCCTCCTGTGTCCGATACAAGCAGCGTGCACGCATTCGACATCGTGGCCCGCATGTTGAAAGACCAACGACTGAAAAGTAAGGCACCCGAAGACTTCGTCAATCGGTTTATGGAAATATTCAACGAGTATTTCCGTATGGTCTGGGAGTATACCGAGAAGTGGACCATCGATCTGGACCAGCCAGGTGCAGTCGAACGTAAGATGGAGGAAGTTGTTTGGTTGAGCATCTTACTTTACGGCGCTGGAGGATGGACGTCCGACGGCTTTTCGTCCGAGTTTTTCCTGTACGTGATCTCTGGTTAACATTTTCATGGATAACCGCCTGACACGCCATATGTGGCCAGAATGCACTTGGTGACTTCGAGCCTCTTCCTCCCTTCGCTCGTTGCCTACCTTGATCCACATTCTCGAGTCCTTCTTTTGCGTGGTTACCTCCGCACAATACTCACATGGTGGGTCATGCGCGGTCGACCTGCGTTGAACATCAAGACTTTGATGACGACGTCCGTGGATCCCTCGATCGCCACAGCTCCCGCCGCGGACACGCCTCGCACTACCGAAACGACCCCGACCCCAAATCCCTTCTTGCCGATCTTGCAATCGGCGATCACGCATCCCAACGACCACTTGATCAAGATCCAGCGTACGTTTGCTCACTTTGACACCCTCTACGGTACGCGCCCCGCGGGGTATTTCAAGGACACTGAGTTGGAGGATGCAGCATTGCTGGACGGGTCCGTCTTTTTGAGGGTCGCCTTGTTGACGGCGGATTACGTCGGTTGGGTGCGCGAGGGCCAGGAACCCCGCGCGTTCAGCACTGACGGGTTTTATGCCTGAGCAGTTTTCCACGTCGGTTTAAAGTGTAATATACGAATGTACGTCTAGCCCCCGCTCACTCGTCGAACTAGAAACATGTAGTCTTATCCTATTAAATTGTCGTGGCCCCTTGTGTCAAAGGATGTTGTGGGGTGCAGGCAGCGCGCCCGTTCAATCCAAAAAGGTTGATGAGACTATAATTCACACTTAGCCACGGAAGCAGTATGTATGTTCAAACAAAGCTGCCAACGGTATGATTCGAATACACTTGGTGTGATGTTACTTTGCACTAATAAACGACCAACCTCACCTCCCTAACAAAAAAAAATCACAGGACTATCTACCAATATATGTGCATCGGGACAGACGTGGACCAAAATCGGGGTAGTTTACCAGCGCTATCATTACGAGATGGTCAGCTTTGTCCCGTTCGTCACATTCAACATAATGCATGATGAATCTTTGAAACACAGTTCTGTGGAACGTCAGTACTACTTTGCAGAAGCGGAAGACGACAGGGAAGAGGACTGCTGACCAATTTGAACCTGTCCCATCTCGCGTCCGGCACCAACGATATACATGCGAGACATGTGCATGACCACAAAGCAGAGGCAAACGGCGGCCAAGGCCAAGATGGCGTCAAAGGGGAAGAATGGGTCTCTGTCGCTGTCGTTCAGCGCTGCCTCGAGGATCGACTGCCGGCGGGGACTCACGAACGGAATATGCTCAGGCTACCGCACATCGTTGCCATGCCCGACAAGGAGAAAGTGCCACTGGGAACGGAACCCGCCTCTCCCTGGATTTCTGATTGAACTCTCCAGCGCAACCGATCGAGTTCGTCGCGCAAAGAGATGAATCGCCGGTTATGCGATTCGATCTGTCGTCGTCGGTCAAACAGCGCACACGTCGCGGCGCCATGCAACTAACTCACTTTGCTGCAAGGCAAGTGGGGTAGGACCGTCGCGAATCAGGACCTCACCGACCATGCACAAAAGAAGGATGGCACCGACCGTCTCATGGCAACGTTCTCCAAGAAGAGGATCCCGTCGGTTGTCTGCTCGACCACGTCTTGCATCGCCAAGCGACACAGGGATGCAATCCCTGCGGAAGCGAGCCGAGAGAGCTGCACCATCGTGTCGTGCGCTTCCGACAAGGCCAACCGAGCGCTGACCAAGACAGCGTTTGCAAAATCGTCCAAAAGACCGCAAAGTTGACCACCGATCTGCAGCGGAACCGTTGCGTGCGTCGTCGCATCCGAGTTGGGTCCATCTGCCAGCGGATCGCGGACGACGTGTAGCTTGTGGACGTCCTGCGATGAGAAACTGGCGCGACAGAGGGGGCATTGAGGACCCATCAGATTGAAACATCTAGCATGATATTTCCCCACACGGTCGTCATCCTGTGCCAGTGGTAGACCAAGACGGACTTACATCCCACAAAAGGTGTGACCGCAGGGGATGGCGTGGGGAATACGTACCGCATTCACATAGCTCTCCATACAAACGTCGCATGACGAGTCTGGACTGACAATAAGCATGATTCGAAAAGGATGCGAGGACCAGAGACGAGAGGTCAGATGTAGTGTGGGACGAGATACCTCATGTGAGCGGGGTGTTGGGCGCGTGTTGGCACTTGCCAATGTGACATTCGGAGATCTTCCAGTGTTAATTTCGGGCAAAACACGAGGTAAGCCAGACGATCGTGAACGCCATCAAGGCTTCCCACTGCATGATTCGACCGTAGCATCCATTCTCCTTCGAGCACGAAAAAGATCGGATTTTGGCAGGCGCTCAACTTGTCAACAACATATCACGCGAGCGTTTGTTTGGCAAAGGCCTTTGAAACAAACAACCGTTTTGCACGAGACGGTCAACATGGCGCTCTGTCTGTCCAAGCGCTTTCTCTGTGCAGAGCCCGTGTACGTCCGCTGGCACTCGACGTCGCCCTACGGTCGCACCCACATCAAAAAGAAACATCCCCGCACCCTGCCAGCACCCGTCGTCCCCCACTTTCTCCAACACGTCACCCGCGCCGACGGATCCACGTTTACGCATTGGACGACCTCTCCACGGTCCAAGATCATACTCACGCGCGACACGACCAACCACCCCCTCTGGAACGCGACAGAACGGGTGAGTGGCGCGTCGTCGGAGAACAGCCAAGACGAGGAGGAGGAGGGGACAGGCCGCATGACGCGGTTCAAGAAGCGGTTTGGCGAGGACATTGGTGCGGACCAGTGGTTGGAATTGCAGGCGAGCGTGGACGGCGAGCAAGAGCCAGCGATGGCCAAGGAAAAACCGTCGAAACCAGGCGCGAAAAGGAAGTGAATGACCAGGTCAGTAGGTCTCGTCTGCGTCGCAAGCGCCCGTCTTACCTTTCTCCAGCCGGACAGACTCGCGCGTACCCTACGATCGTCGTATATATATATTAGAGTCCTAAGAATCTACATGTTCTTGTCCTCGTCCGACGCCGTCTTTCTATCCTCGCCAGCTCGAGGAGTCCATCCCAGTGCCGCACTCAACCTC